>CM057165.1:26289151-26351651 GCA_029962745.1 Echinometra lucunter | reverse complement strand
GGGCTTTGAAAATGGAACGGAGATCATCATAAAATAAGCGATTATGACAGACGACACACTTAGGACTATGCCTGCTAATTCGGGAGCCATTAGTGGAGACTGAATTTAAGAAGAAGACGAGCATATCTTGTCAAATAATGACATTATGAAACCCATTTACTCTCATCAAACCAGCGGCATTATGCGTCTTGTTTTATCGCTTTATTCATCTCGACCTAATCATCTTTCTTTTCACCGTCGGCCGAGTTTTCCTTAAAAGCCGACAGTCCATATGCTGGCTTTCAAAAATGAAATGAGGCGAAGTGCATTTTAGGATTAGAGTACGACAATCGTTCCTAAACATGATTCTGCTGTTTTATTTCGCCTACATTTACCGTGGCAGCAGTAAATAATGTTTAAAAATGTATACTTAGTAGCAATCATATACGCTTTCCTTGAGCAATTTATGGTCAAGGAAGAACAACCATGCTCTTGTAGCCTTACTAACATGACTAATTAATAGATAAATATATTCTATGTGCAAGTACAATTACTCTGACGAGAAACTAATTTGAATTATTAGTAGCCATCCCTGACTATATTCTCTTTTCACTGCATTTGACATCTAAAAGACATTTAAGCATATCCATCGAATCTCTTTAACTTGCTTTCGACTCACTGTCTAACAATCATTCGCACAATGTCGTTAACTCTATATAACCGATGCAATACTTGCCAAATGGTGTGCAGAAAATCTAGTCTACCTTCATGAGATGCATTCGTAAAAGGGCCATTTAATATCTGGCTTGAAATGGAATATGTAATGATACTCCCTCTGGCGATGGCATGTATAGAAAGGAAATTAGGCTTCCGATCTTGTCCTCTCGCATATGAAAAAATACACTTTTGCTCCCTAAAGCTTTTAAGTAAATGAGTGCAATTTGATACGCAAGCAGAATGAGTTTCTTTGCGAGAAAATTATTTTTGCCAATCTAAGCGTGAAATTGATGGAGGAAGAGAGAGAAATTGAGGATCTGAAGAGGGACAGAGAGAGAGAGAGAGAGAGAGAGAGAGAGAGGGGGGGGGGAGGGGGTGATATTTTTTAAGATAATGTAGTGCTCGCACAAACTCCCATCACATTAACACGTGATTAATGATCATATTACAAAATCATTTTGCCCATGAATCTTCAACGTAAGCATCAACGGAAATCTCATCATCATTACAGATTTCATTTTCTGTGACATAATGTCCCCATAATGTCTTCAATAACATTTTTTTTTCTGTCAACTGACATTAAAGTTCTCCCTTTGCAAATACGTTTTAAGCTTCTTTTGTCCGTTTGTTCCACTATATAAATTTCACATCAAACTGCAACTCTCCATGGAAGTAATAAATCCAATTTCTCAATTTTGGACTTATTGCAAATACTCACTATCCTTGGAAAACAATTCTTACTTTAATAAACTGCGGTTGCGATAATTGCTTGCATGGCATGTTTTTTGTACAAGCAAGTCACAGTCCTTGCACGGCTACATTATAGTACGCAATCGCGTTCCGGCTGAGTGGCGCTTCTAAAACTGTGAAACTTGGCGCGTTCTAGCGTTGTCAACGCAAATTGAGTTTCGCCAAGCGTGGACGATATTTCGTTAAATCATTACTTCATTAAACTCAGACCGTCTTTTGGGGCTAGCGATGTATACCCACAGCCTATTTCGTCGTAATTCCATAGGGTAATGGAGAGAAAAATTAACGACGAGGCGCTCAGTTGATGGCTGAGCAAAGAGCGAGTGAGAGACGATGCATGCCGAATAGGTTCGAAGACCCCTAACATCTCGTTTCTTCGAAATAAGAGCACGCTCTACATCACAAAATGGACAATTCCATCTTTACTCAATGATTAGATGGACATGCGATCGATGCAAAAGAATGCATTGTTTGTAATTTGAAATGAAAAAAATTAAATAACAGTCATTTCCATTATTAGTTTGTATGAATTAGATATATCATTTGAAGGAAAATAAAATGGCATAAAAATTATTTCCTCAATCAATACCAAACCGAAAGCTACAAACCTCAAGGCAGGAGTCACCCAAAACCTTTTTCTTAACATAGCAATTACCAATTGGAAGTTTTTGCGAAATATTCAAAAGTCAATTTAAAATCAATAAATGACATAACTTTTTGAAAAATAAAATACATACCCTTTTTTCTGATAAAAACAAAAGTGATGAACACAGAATATTTTGCCGAGAGCAAAATGACAAATTTATAACGAAATAGCACATTTCCCCAGTCTTTTTTTCATCTGTTTATTCGGTTCAAACATGCGAAAAATGCCTGAAGCTCACTCCGCACAAATTTGTCCAACATCATCTGTAGCTCTTTCTTTAAAAGAAAATCGCTCTATCTATCCGTCTGTCTGTCTCACACACGCACACACTCTCTCACTTTCTCTCTTTCTTTCTTTCTTTCTCTGTCTCTCTATATCTTTATATTTTTCTCTTTATTAGCCACATTGTTCAGTCTTGAACTCTTTGCTTGCCCCATCTCCGTGCCCAGAAGATTAACGTGAGATCTTATCTTTCTTCGCACTATCATGATCTCGAACATGTAATTGAAAACGGGAAAAGACTTTTTGGTTGAGATTTCTGCAAAATAGGAATCCTGCCAACCACAAGTTGTATGGGATTCAAGACACTATACTCCATCTATGGTCCTTCTTTCTTAAAGTCTCCTAAAAGAACTCAAAGAATTCTATTCTTGTGAATATGCATAAGGGACAAAATCGGATTATCATGCGTATCGTATTCAAAGATCATTTTTCGCGCACTCATGCGTACAGTCGTTTCATGGAATATATAGGTATCTAGAAAAGTCGGTTTAATGTGTCGTGTAGAGATTAAGCCTGATAAAAATTCATGTAAGCCTCTGAATGAAGGCTAATAATCAGGATTAAAGATTCAATATTCAATGTGCATACGCCCATGCAGTAGTCAAAGAAGATATTTGAAATCCGAAGATGCTGTTAGGCGCCATTTTAAAATTCTGCATTCTTTTACGCAGCCTGAATCCTCCTAATAAGATTCATGCGCTTCAAGATTGAGATAAGGGTAAGACGTTTAAAAAGTAAATAGGGATATCTTCAAGATTGTCGTGATGCTTGCTTCATGCATTATTCGTCGACGGATTACGAAAGTCCCGCCCATCGTATTAGCGTCGATGATTTCGGCATCAGGACGAGATTAAGGTCTACCATGACGATAAAATGTTCGGGGTTCGTCGATCCATCGGGCCATCACCGAGGCGTGCTGATCGAGAAGATTGCATAATATCACGCAATTAAAAAAAAAGACCAGTGATGTCGAAGATTTGTGGCTGGAAGATGATGCCACCAAACCCATCACTGGGTTTCTGATAGCAATCTCAGAGTGCGCCGACCCTTATTTCTGTGAAAGGGTAGTTGGTAACTCGTAGCACAAGAACATAGCAACAATGGTCACTGTGTTGGATATAATACATGCAGCTAGTTTAGAGAGATACTTGGAACATGCGCGTACCCTTAACTTTCCGGGGGGCTGAAAGATCATTTAACAGAGCTCCTCCCAATAATAATAATAATAATAATAATAATAATAACAATAATAATAATAACAATAATAATAATAATAATAATAATAATAATAATAATAATAATAACAATAATAATAATAATAATAATAATAATAATAATAATAATAATAATAACAATAATAATAATAACAATAATAATAATAATAATAATAATAATAATAAATCTTGTTATTATTATCATCATTATTATCATTATTATCATTACTGTTATTATTGTTATCATTATTATCGTTATTATTATTACTATTATTATTATTATTATTATTATTATTATTATCATCATCATCATCATCATCAACGCACAGTTTCCATAGCAATATACTCAACCTCTATTGTTGGGAACACTTTGGTGCTCCGTGAATTTGTTTGTTAGTTTTTAATAACACAAACTTTGTCACAGTCTGTGTTGACCAAGTTGCTAATGTCCAGGTTTTCTTGAATTCTAGACCTATTTAACAAAAGTAAGAACTGAACATAGTTATTGCCTATCACATTCTTATCAGCGATATTTGCACCATTTGAATCCTCAATTCAATTTTTTTTTTACAAGAAACAATTAAAAACAGATATTGGTCTGTAATAATTAGTCAGCTAACTTCGATCATCACATTCAAACCCAGGTATCCCTTCAGCTATTTTGAGTGAGTCATTATTAATGATTAATCACTATTAACAAAAGTAATTAACATCAATAACAATAAGCCAGCGTTGTCTGTCACAACTATCTCTCTAAGCAGGCTACGTGACATACGTCATGCGCATAGACGTTTCTGTCCATACATCAGTTAGCCGATAGCCTGTCAATGCTTGTTGGACAAGAGTTCAAGCTCACACAAGACAGAGTTAAGATAGTCGTTTGCCCCCGTCAATCGCGGGAGCAGACAATGTCATCGTAATCCTACATAACGATGAACAAACAAGCCTCGGGCGTAGGGCGGGCAGCCGCGCGGTTTTCGTCAACACTTCGACGTGCTTTTACCTGTATTCAACTTAACCACTCCACTACTGTCTAACACGCTCCCGCACACTTTATAAAATGATGACATACTGTGTGGTATGTAGCGGCTTAAATACGAAGCATCCAAATATATACATCAGATTTGCTATCATTTAGCTCTCTCATAAACAATACAAATCCCTCTGCTCATACCTCACATTAAACGTCTTGAGATGCAGACAGCAAACTCCGATGAAGAGAGATGAAGAAGAAATTTAAAGAAAGCAGAAATGTATCAAGACTAGGCCTGGCACGAGTAGTAATTTTACTACTCGAGGCGAGTAGTAAAAAACACTCGAGTTTTTTCGAGTACTCGAGTAGTAATTTGCTGTCAAATTACCGCTAATTTGCATCATAAATTACGGCCAATTCATAGTTTGAAGTCTGTGGACTCGGGCTCCGATCATCGCGAGTGGCACTGTCCACCACAGAATGTAATGAGTGGGACTGATAAAAAATTTCGTACATCTCAAAAGACCATTCTTACTCATTTTACGTTCATATCAATGAAAAAATATTGTATATCCAAACTCAATGATTATTTCAAAACGGAATAATTACCGTAATTTTTCTAGGAAAAATACCACAAGCAAACCATTCTACGTAAATTTGTTTGGTTTTCTATCGCCAACGCCAAACCATTTTGTTGACAATAATAATAGCCTTTCGTCAAGAGGTGCAAATAATTACTTGGATTGTACTGTCAGCTCGAAAATAAAAGCAAGCACTTGTTTCAAAAATAGTTCAAGCGATTTTTATTGAAATTATTATGACTGATGATACAAGAATAATTAATTCGCCATGATCATGATTTCGAATTATCTCAGTGATAATATTTTATAAATCAAAACAATTAGAGCCTTTATCGTAAGCCAGGTATTTAATGTGTGAATTTATTGGAAGTTGTGCGTGCGGTCGCACTGAGAATAAAGTTTCGTGGGCTTTTTCTGTCGACCAAAATCATGAGTAAAACCAGAATCAAAATCAATTATTTTGTTTCATAACCAATTCACATCGGACCAAAATAATTTATCTGTACCCCCCCCCCTTCCATGTTTTGATTGTCATTTTTATCTTGCGTTTGACTTTGATGCGTGACTTTGACTTTGTGTTACTCTGCCGAGTTTCGGCTATTATTTTTGAAAAAGAAGAAGCAATGATTTAATTACAACAATGAAGTATGGCAATTCGATTTACTTTATTATGATTGATTATAAAATAAAAATGACGTTGTGATCATGCATACGTTAGGAAATAATCGCAGCAGTGTCATTCTCTGCTGCTTTGAAAGCTTTTAATTTTTTGTGTCATCTACATGCCCCGATCCACATGCAAATATTTTGTTTATGAAGTTGCCTAGATACGCAGGTGCGATCATGCACTGGAATGTTGGGCAAGTTTTGGCCTGCTCGCGCTCGTATCGAATAAATGCAACAGCCTCATTTAAAACAGAAGTTAGGAGCTTAGGTTATCGAGAGTTGAGATCTGCATCGCAATGAAAGTTCTTTGGAAATTATGATGGAATATTAATTTTTGGTAATTATGCTGAAGTGATTATCTCTGCCCCCCCCCCCCCCCTTTCTTGACCATTTTTGTCATTTCATATCGCGTTGTGCGTTCCAATTCGGTCTTGTATTTGTGGCTCGCGCTCGCCTGTGTGTACCGCAACCGGCGGTAGATAGGCCTACGTTGCGTCTTTTAGTATGAACCTGATCGATCGTTCGTTGATACGACGTCATCAAGAATCAATTCTTTGACAGTTTACAATTGCAAAATTGTAGTTTCTAACAGCAATGTCGCCGATAAACATCGCTAATGAATGGCAAAAGTGAAGAATTTTGTGCAAAACTGTTAACAGAAAAGGTGAGAAGAGAGTGTTCTACTCGCGAGTGGGCGAGTAATGAAGCGAGTAACGAGTAAAAAACAGTACTCGTCCATCATGCGAGTAGCTCGAGCAGTAAAAAATGCCTACTCGCGAGGCGAGTTTTCAAACAGCACTCGAGTCTACTCGAGTAGTCGAGTACTCGTGCCAGGCCTAATCAAGACGGAGCCTTGCCTGAGGGAGGCTCAACCAAGCACAACTAAAACCTCGTCCAAGGCTTTTTGCTCTCCCTGATAATCCTGGAAGCACAAAGTGACAAGCGTAGATAGCTAAGATAATTTTACTTCTACAATTTTGAATAGATCTTCGCTATGATTACGAAAGTTGTTCTCTCTCACATACAGGCACACACACGCGTATGAAAATGAACCAGAAATAATGCCTTCGACTTTTTAATAATGTTCGATAAGCTATACAGAGCATGTAAGCTGATACGCAAACTAATCCCAAATAAGGACGACAAATAATAACTTCACATTATTACAACTGATATCATAACAGACCTTGCGGGGAAATAGATTCATCATTTCCTAATGAAGAGTGTGAGCAGTTCGCATTTCTATTTCTGAAAGAGAGTTATTTTATGATATAAATGGAGATGTCAGGTTCGGTATAAACAAAACTATAAAGATGTGTATATGGCAATCTCATATTTTTCAGACTTCTTACCTAACAGTGTGTAATGGCGATACATAAAGCCGTTTGTTTTATCAGTTCTTTTTGTCGACTTTGCACTGATTGACCAAAAAAGAAACGAGGAAAAAAATCTTGATGCAATGAGATAAAAGGAACTGGAATGCATTAAAAAGCTCTTAGGCGAAGTCCTGGCGATGCACATTAATGCACTTAGAAGACAAAATCATTATAGCAACTCCCATATTTTTCTCTGCCTGTCAAAAGATTAGGGATTGCTCTAACTTGCGGGATGCAATTAAGGTTTATCGATGAAAAGAAAATGTATGACTAAAGTTAGAAAGCGGGGAGAGAAGTGCATGGCCATTTCCTCAGTGCGGCGTCCATTCCCCCAATGCGCAAAAAGATGATGATCTAGTAGAATCCATTAACTCTGTCATCGAAATGATCAGATCGTGAGCTTACATTGCATTAATACCAATCCCGTCGCCATTACTCTTTGTTCTTGGTTTATTCCCACGAATACACCATTAGCAGAAAGCCAGTTGGTGGAATACATAAAAGAAATGACATGATAATATACGAGCGAATTTCTCTCTGTGTATTTCATTTTCATAAAGACAGTGGCGTGTCAGTGGAAAGGAGATGTTGGAGTGGGGCTATGGGGTAGGGACCAGGCGATCAGAGTCGGGATAAAGAAGCCATTAGTTTGCTCTGATCTCTCCATCAGAGCTCCCTCGGGCTGCATTAATAGGCATTACCATGAACAACAAGTCCCCGAGTAGGAGATTTGTGAGTTTAACAGGCGAGGAAAAGCGGAACTGTTTTATCGACGAGATCCGATAATAGGGGGTCCTTCATTAAACGGAGAGTTCTTGAGTCGGCACGCGGTTGGGTCCGAGAGACGCGCTTATCGCAGGAAACGCAATAGTTGGAGGGTGACGTAGGCGCGTGCCTATGAATATTTATGAGGTACCGAGAGCAGCCTATCCTTACAGATGCGTTGTGTGTCGCGATATTCGCATGCCAGAGTGATAGCTAAACAAAGTAAAAGAAAACCACCACAGAATCGAGTGGTTTCCACACGAACGTGCGGTGTTGGTTTCCAACTATCCTAACCAGCACCCGGGCAGGAGAACTGCCCACAAGGGGCAATACCGACAAGGCTAGAGTTTTAATAACTTCGACCCTTTGGCTCGCGCAACGTCAAAAGGTAAGAGCTGGTCATCCGAGCTGAAAATTAATCGCTTGGGTGTCGAAGAAGAATGCTGACTTTTCTCTAGACATCTACGGTAGATATGAGATCTACTAGCTAGGGGACAGGTTGGAACCCCGGCCGGTAGGGCACGGCTGGTGTCGGTGAAGCGGGATCAGGATCACTGACCCACAGGCACGGAGTACAGCTACAAGTCATACTCGGCGACGCTATATTTGTTTATGACGATGACGATGATGGGGGAAAATGGAAAATTGAATGACAAGACTGGCACAACCTGCCCTTGAGGAGAGAAATGGAAACCCGTCCCGGTATTAGATTGTCTCTGGTTAAAGCTATCGGGTTACCGGAAGGTTTGCGTAACCTCTGGCCAAGAATCGGGTCTGACTTCATCCGAGTGCAATCAGCTACATGAACATGGTAGAAAGGCACAGTTTCTCAAGTATGGAGTAAGAAAATAAGACAATGCAGCTATCTACGGCAGAAATTCTTGCTCAATGTTAGGATCCGGGGGGGGGGGGGAAGCAAGCAATAATTCATTATAATTCCTTTGTTGAATTTTCAGATTCATTTGCTTAATTTCTATCGACTTAAAAACAAAAGTTTATTGCCAAATAAGATTGAAACAACTTAGCCTCCTTAATCAATCGACAAGTGCACATCTGACACCATGCATTCCTGCCTTCGTTTTATACTGTAGGTACCTTGCATGATATCAGAACACATCGAAATTTACATATCAGTATTAAGAAAAATAAATTTCTATTACAATTTAGATTTGAATTTCACTTATAGCTAAAAAAAAAAAAAAAAAAAAAAAAACTCAATTTTTTAAAAAGCATTTGGCAGTTAAAATCAACCCATAACATTACCAGTTTCCGACTGTTGTTCTAGAGCAGCCAACATACTGAGATGTAACAACGGCACACGAACACACTCAGAATACCGATCTGCAACGAAAGCATACTGCAATGCGCCCAATCCCTTGTGTCCCATATAGTGCAGCCAGAGAGCTCGCTTTGCTTTTTTTCTCCCTCTTGCATCCTCTCTTCATTGAGTAATTACTACTGACTGGCATGAACTGACCATTCGATTGGTCAACCGGTCATTGACACGGCGCAGCCGATAGCCCGTCTGATGTTCAATTAGTCGCGTTCGGCTGACCTTCATTTCTGTTCGTTATCCTTGCCTCGGTTTCGCGCGCCCTTTCTCTACTCGGCGATGTCGTCTGCTATCGAGAAATACACTCAATATTATGACTCGGTAATTTTATCCTCACACCGAATTATGCCTTGATGTGCTTCATTTACCGTCTACTCTCAATCTCTCCCATTCTCTCCTTCTCCCTAGCTCTTTTCTGAGTTCTCTCTGTCTGACTTTCTGTCTGTCTCTCTTCTTATTATTAATTGTGCGCTAACATTGATTAATGAAATTTGATGTGCTGCATTTACATAATTATACGCTGCACCCTCCCCCCTCTCTCTCTCTGTCTTTCTCTTCCTGTCCCAGTTCCTTTCTCCTCTCTATATCAACCCCATCTCTCTGATTATATGTTACTTAACAGAATTGTTTCCTCCAGTTGATAAATGCAAGTTCATGTACGTCACTGAATCATAAATCGATAACAGTAGGCTACAATTCCACACTGCCTAGGAACACACCGGACTCTATGAGTGTTTGAATGCTTCTTAGAAAGAGTAGAATTATGGAAATAATCAGGAAAATTACCTACTTTAAGCGAAATGTTTGGATACAGAATCTGTTACGCTATCTTCAGTAGATGTTAAGGAGGTCAGATATCCACTTCCTATGACAGCTGCATGTAATACATATTTTTATTTTGAACTCATTATCCTATACTCTTGTATCACTCCGAATTTGCCCATCCACTACGCACCCCTTCTTTGAATTCCTCTTTTTTGTTGCTGTCATTCCTTCTTTCTCTACCTCTTTCATAATGCCTTTTCTTACTCTCCCCATTCGTTTCTCCTTCCTACTCCCATCTTTATCCTTACACAACACACACAACAGCGCGCACACGCACTGTTTTCCCTCTCTATGTCACCTTGTCTCTCTCACACTGCTGCCCTCTCTCTTTCTACATCTCTTCTTTTACTAAAAGCATGTCCTCTGCATGCTATCCCTTGCTTTTCTTGTCTGTCTGTCTAACCCGCACTCAAGGAGAAATTCTGATTTCATGGATTCCACCACAGCAGATGTGGAGTCATTTCGAAATTCATCCTCTAAAAAGTTTTCCTCCTTCCCCATCGATCGCCAACCCATAAGGAAATGTCTCATTTGCTTTCCCTACCCAGGCATTCTCTCCCTTTTAGCGAGCAAATTGCACAGCTACCTTTCTTCAATCTCCCCCTCTGATTTTCAAAACCTACCCGAGTACATTAAGCGACCAGGAGTGGGGTATTTGTATTCATGTATTTAATGGAATGGGCTTAAAAGATAAGAAATTAAGTGATTTTGTAGATCCCGGGTTTATAAGTAAGTGGCTAACGATCAATGAGCTGAATGGGTGTTGGATGGAAAGATTGCTTTTTACAGATAGCCCATGGGGGCTTGGCCATTTGGCAAATCGATATAAGTGTTCTGTATGACGCGCTTTAGGGTACACGGGATGCTTGGTTCACTATCGTATACTCGAACGGTTCATAATATGAAGTAACATTAAGACAGTGTAGTCCATATATCGCTCTTAAAAGTATACAAAGTTATTACGCAAGTTAATTCAGCATTATACAGGAATTATCATGATTATTATCATATCTTTCGAGATCAAAGAATTGAATCATCTGTACGACGGCAACGTCACAATGATCCTTTCTGTCATGCCGATACATGGTAATCCAACTGAATCAACTAAGCAATTCATAACAAGGAACACAATGAAACATTCAATTGTTCATAAACTAGGTCACCTTAAATACAATCCCAGGCCTGAAATGTTTATTTAATAATAATTGTGACAATATGTTACATCTATAGCGCATAAGATGAATATACTTCAATGCGTTTTGCATTTTTCAGAGCACAATTCCAATTTGATTAATACGTACTGGTTACGCAGAAAACAAAATGCATTTATCATTTAATTGAGTACGTCATATATATGGCGATTGCTATACATTACTTTCAAAGGTCTGGCGGTCTAAATGCATATTTTGAGATCAAAATGGCAGTGGGAGATGCAGGCGTAAGAAGCGATAATAGGAGCAGAGTGAGCACATCTATTTCGATTAAAGAAGTTAACGCAGATGCGTTCTGAGCAAATTATGGTTCGGCAATCCATTGCTTGTCGCCATCAAATATCGTCTGAATGAAAGACGTGTATGTACGCTCTGATAAACTTTCTAGCTTGTCAAACTGCCGCTGAGTGTTTCGTTCCATGCCCAGTTATTGCCTTCATCGCTGAGTGGTCCTTCTTGTGCACTTTCCAGTAATACAAGAAGAAAGCTAACCATTAAGTATGAAAGCGAGCAAATGGAATATTAACGCATGTTTATGTGGAAGAGTATGACTTCTGACATAAGGCAGTGAGCTTCCATGCAGAGAACACGTAATGCATGCCATTAAGAGCGAGGGAGGGTTGAGTGGTGTGCGTTTTTTATGTGTGCGTGAGTGTGCGGGTCTGCCTCATTATTATCAAATTCACGTTTGTATCAGGGTAATCCTTTTAAAGATACGACAGCCAATTAAATGATAAAAGCAACTACGATATTATTGGCCACGTTGAGTGATTGTGACGCTTCAAATGGAATACGTGTCAGGGCAATGCATCAAATGTACAAACAAAGAACCATTAATGGAACAACTTTTCTCCCTCCGCCCCATTTTCTCTCTCCTTCCTCTCTTCCTGTCTCTCTTTTCTGACCAGCTTTTTCGGTTGGAAACAATCGAAGACGTACTCAAGTCATCTTGACAGCCCATTTTCGATAACGCTGCATTTGTCATAACTCATACCATTAAACTTCAGCAGTATATTTTCATTTGCGAAACATATGGCCCCAAATATCGGGCACTCTAAAATGCATTTATGTCATGTGTTTTGAAGGGATTGTTTTACATTAGCTGAAAATACTCGTGTCACATCTTTCTCCCCGTTCTAGAGGCAGAACTTTGAAAACAAAAAACACACACACACATCAATTCCAGACAATATATATATTTTCATTAACTTCTTTAAGCTCTCTCCTTCAAAAGAGAGATCAAGATGAATGAATTAATCACGCATGTTGACTGGTGATTTAAGTCAAAAGTTTCTGTTTTTCTTTCATTTATCTTTACATGAAAGAGCACTTCACTAGATCAGATGTTGAATTTTTATATCGCAAGGCACAGGAAGAGAAGTTCAAGAATCCTTCTAAACTAAATAATAGGACGTTACGTCTAGGGACGGCTGGCAATACGGCACGGGGTTCGTCCCGCGGGAATCCTACGCTCGGGAAAGAAATGAGGAGAAATCCTCGAAAAATATCATAATGGCAACTTAACGAGCTAACGTCATAATGGCAAGGTATAAAGTGGGTCCCTGACTGTTCCGTCCAACGTCCATCCCGGCAAGGAGAAAATTGGTCGAATGAATGGTTGTCTTCCTGAAAACCCATTAAGAAAATGTACACAAGTAGTCAACGTCCATATGCAAAGAGCTGGAAAATGCCCCATCCAGCAAGATGCCAACTTTGAAGCTCTTCAAAACTCCTTATGGGGTTTTTATTAACTCGTGGTAATGCATCGCAATTATGATAATGGTTTCGAAATCAATACGAAGGAAGATGACCCAACACAGGCTACATATCGCGATGATCATAAACGGACTTGGGAATGACTGTACAGCAAGAGAGAGAGAGGAGAGAAGGGGAAAAAGAAGATGGAAGGGCAAATGGGAATATAAATAACAGTTAGAGAAGAGAAAGGTATGACGAGTGGGACTGCTAGAGAAGAGTGTTTACATTCCAAGTGATGCAAAGAAAAGAAAAGGCTTGGCATGCCTCTCTTTCCTCTCCTAGCTTTTTGATGGATCCATTAGTACTACGTGGCTAATGGGTGCACAAGTAGGGCGAAAAAGCCCTCTTCTTCATAGAGGGTGCCATTACTGCGGCCGATAAGTGAGGGGCGCGATAGAGAGGGGTCTCTCACTAAATTGGCTCCGGTGCACGCAGGTTCGAGATAAGTACGCTCTCTAGTTCAAGTCGGTATTAGGGTTTTTGCGGTGAATATATTTCTAGCTGAACCAACGCAAATGTTGTCGTTTGCCTGTGACTGCATTAGCGCCATGTTCCACGAATGGGCTGAATGGGCATGCTATGCAGAGGATGAGGGGGACAGACCTGGGAAAGAAAATCCAATTATGGGAGCACATTGCACGATACACTCCACTTTCATCTGGCATTGTAGATGACGGCTGACCATGCTTAAATAAAAAAACCCTCTGATATTCATGCTTAGATGTCGGCTTAAGAATACATTTTAGAAAAAAATGAGGATACGTATTTGATTCAAAAGTATTATTATTGTATAATTATCTCCAATACAGAAATATCTTTATTCTGGTGCACCATCAATGTAGAGCTACTATTTTTTCATTCAGTAAGTACTATAGAAAAAAAAGAGAAGAATTAAACCTGAAACACCAACTTTCTTGAAATATTATTTTAAACTATTGTTATCTAGACTAGGAGCCATGCGCGATTTGAAAATTGCGTCATATGAGTTCATGCTTTGCTAGTGCGGCAGATCACTGGGACAGTGAACACATTTCCGTTGACTTCACTCAGCACATTGATATAAATAGACGAAGACTTGGAGCAAGTCGGAGCAAATACATGAAGGATAATTAAATGACTTCAAATATCAATGAAAGTATGTCATACCAAACTTAGAAGAAACTTTTAAAAAGATCTTGGGAAAAGTCTACTCTCCCACTCAACTCCCCTCTGAGACTACACACGTGGAAAACACCTTCATGGAGGCAAAATGATCTTATTAGTCACATTCGGTTAAGTTATGATGTTCGAGAATTTCTTCAATAATCACATGTTTTACATCGCCTTAGATGTGTTAGAACGATTGATATTAGGCAAGTGATTTAATTTGGGCTACCAATCAAATTATTCGTTATCAAATCACCGCTTAGAGACATACGGGAATACGCGTCGATCTTTCGGGAGCAGCTTTATTTCTAAAAGTCAACGATAACATGATTCGTAGCCAAATTGCCATGACGTGCAAATGCTTTCACGTCCTTCATACCCAGGGTAAACTACTTTAACAGCACGACACTTTCATGGGGAGATACTTTGGTTAAAGATGATCAACTTTGCAAGACCGTCGTGTCATCCACGCTTGAAAAACGTTCAGAATGTTGGGATAGAAAATATAGCGTTCCTTTACGAATTCTACATCTGCGCATTAGCGATACATGAGCAAACCCACCACCACCACCACCACCACTATGCCAAGATGCCATCCATTTGATCTTCCCGACGCTTCTTGAGCGAAAAACGAATGGACGTCTTAGGGAATGATCAGAAGAGAAGCGACTTAATTAATTAGTCCCCCAACAGGATCCACAGTAACTTGATTGATTAAAGAGTGCATTAGATTAAGGGTAAGACATTTCACAGACAGTCATACATTCTGAGATACCGTCTTGTCTCTTTACGCAGTTGCCATCTGTTCTGCTTTGGGATGCACCCGGCACTCTTTTCTACTCCCGCCTAAAAGGTCCCCTACAACCATAATCCCAGACTCGAGATCCATTTCATAGTCAGTGGAATCCTTCTTAAATTGATTTAAATATGATGAATGTATCTTTCTTATCAAACGACTGACTTGTATATTATTCTTTAGAACGGTCTACATCGTAATCCTTAAATAAACTCTATTCCGTCACAAGTTAAGCTTACGATTTTCAGAAATCATATATCTCCTAAATCTTCTATACTTTAAGAGTTATTGAAAATGCCATACAGGGACTTTCATTCATGATTCCAATATCAAATTGATTATCATTTAACCTGACTAAAGAGATCACTATGCAAGCAATCAATAATGTATCTGTTCTTCACAAAATTTCGGAAGTTAAAGGTAAACCTTGGACGTTGGATACCGTGAACTTTCACCAGTCTGTCCGTTGATAATCACTGATTAATCGGACATAGGCGTCTACTAACAATATCCGGGTACAATGTGAATACGTCTATCCCACGCACTAACGAGAAAAAAGGCTGAAACTGAACAATAGAAAGGACATTGAAGTTTTGTGTTGTTTTGATGAGTTCATCTGTTACCAGTTTCTTGCATTCTTTACTGTCACTGAAGGGTTTTTAACTTGTGTAACAGTTCCAAGGCAAGCTCTTTACAAAAACAAAATCATTCTCTAATGTTTCTAAAGATTACACTGTTGTTAATTATAGACCTATCTGATCATGCTACTTTGGTAAGAGAACTATTTACACTGCTTCCTCAACCCCTTAACATAAGATTTTGTTCTAAGTTCTGGCCCAAAACAATTTCATTACAATGCTACAAACTCGCAAAAAAAATCTTTGTTTCCAATAATGTTATCAGTATATGGATATGATGTGAGCTTTTCTATAACATTGACAAGATCCAAAGCACATCACAATACCATGCATTAAGTTTCACATTATGAAAATACGGCAAGAGCATGATTCTAAATGTATTTTCCATTATGGGTTAAAAGGGAGGATGATGAATGGTTATTGATGCGATCCATCGAATAAAAGAGGTTGCAAGTCAGAGACTAATCGGTGGATGAGAGTTCAATTCGCTTTTGATGATGACTGGAGAAGAAAGGGGAACAGTAGAAGACGAGAGGAGAAAAGAGGACGAGAGAAGATCCGATGGATGTACGGCCAGAGCAGGAAGTGAGGCCATTCAAACTGAAGAGGGATAATGCCTCCACTGGCTCCCGATAGTCAAGAGCATCTGACAAGACTCCATAATAATCTTGGCATATCACAACAAAGTGAAGAAACGGAGATGGATTGTGATGTTCATACTTCGTCCAGACTCCAACGTCTGACATCGTCGCATGACCAGAACACTAAATACCTATTTTCTGCCCAGGTCGAGTGTAGTAGTTCCATGAGTAGCACAGAGTAGTGGGTGACTCATGAAAAGAATGCCAGACAATACCTTGCATTTCCCAACTGAACTAAACACCCATCATACTAATGAAGCAAAGCCGTGATGAATGCAGAGCCTGAAAACGTCTAAATTTGTGGCACATTCCTTTTAAACACATAATATGCAAATACTAATTTTTGTTTGGAGTGAAGTGGATATATTATTCTAGGATCAATTGGTACTTTATAGTGTTCTTTTTTCTCCAGACAAGACTGTTCTATCAACACGGAGATCACAGACACATCCATCCACCAAGGAAATCAAACAGATTCCTTAGGCAGCCAATAGCAGCGCGTGGACCTACCTTGATGCGCGTACATCATGAACTTCATTCATTATGCACCATCTACGATCAATCTTCTCGACAACACCAACCCAAACCAACGCGACCCACTTCTACCAAGAACCACCGTCATCCATATCGCCTCCACTTTATCGACAATGTGACGTTACCAACTCACCTGAGGTAATCTTTCTTGCAGAGAATCATGCCTGCTTTAGAAAAGCACGAGTGTCCGATGTCACCGAGTTGTACGTTACAGCAGGAACACTTGAGACAGCCCGTGTGCCAGAATCGATCCACAGCGTGAAGGAGGAATCGGTCGATGATCTTCCCACCACATCCTGCGCAACTTCGTACAGCATTGTTGTTGTTGTTATTGTTGTTGCTGTTATTGTTGTTGTTGTTCGTTGTTGGTGTGGGTCTGTTCTCTTTGGTGCTGTCCATATTGTTGGCTGTAATTACAAGAAAAAAAATGAAAGGCAGACTTGGGTTAAGAAAAGTTGTACAAGGCACGTCAAATATGAAACGTCTTTCAGTTTGTTAATACCAGCTTTAAAAGGGAACCCTGGCAGTGACAAGGAATTACTGTCTGATGCTTCTTCAAATCTCTTCAAGTAATTCAGGACAAGAAATCACACGAATGAATAAGAATTTGGTGTTTCTTAATACTTTCTATAACATGTTTAACTATAGCTCATTGTGAGCCCATGGTGAGGTTATTAGAACTTATTACATTAAGAGTTGCACATTTTCTCATGGAAAATAAGTGTTTTACCATTTTCATTTTAAACACTATTACCTTTTAACAGAAAACATTGGATACTTTTTAAAAGTCTGCCTCAATGAAAACAGAATATAATGGATGATTGTAGCTATTTCTACACTGAAAACGAAGATAATGCAATAAATGAATGAACCATATATATATATATGGTTCTCTCATATGAATCAAAAAAAAAAAAAAGAAAAAAAAAAGAAAGCATTGGATACTCAGTTTATTAAACATCAATCAAACTAAACACACACACAAAAAAACTAACTCCCCCCTAATTCGAAATAGCATAACTTTTTAACGAAGACGTTTTATGAAAATAAGTTGGCAGGAGTGTTCCTACACTTATTGACTAACTTCTGTTTGAAAATGAGATTGATCTGTCAAGTTATGCATGAGTGAGCAGACATTAAAGGCAAAAATGTCACTTTTCAAAAGTAACAAGAGTCATTTGGGGGGGGGTTGTGAAACAAGATTTTTCTGGCGTTTGTTTAAGTGCTGTTGATGTTTTTCGAGGTTGTGCCATGGTTGAGTGACAAAATTGCTAACGATTAAGCAAGAAATGCTGAAAATTTACTGCTTTAATGCCCGAAAAACGACTACCTGGTATTTTCACATAATATGCTGACTCATGTTGGTTGATGCCAATTTTTTCCACAAACTGAATGGATTTTGCAGATTTAGGAGGGCTGAACATCATTTTTCTCAAAAAACTGTGTTCATCCAACTGTGATAAAGATGAAAAATGTCAGGGATAGGCATGACTGGGTCAAACAATGGAAGAATTCAAATTCGCCAAAGGTTTGTTTCACAGAGCCCAAAAATGACTCTGGTGACTTTTGAAAAGTGACATTTTTGCCTTCACTGTTTGCTCACTCAAGCATGACTTAACGGATCAATCTCATTTTCACACAGAAGTTAGTCAATAAGTGTAGGAACACTCCTGCCAAATTAATTTGCTCAAAACTTTTTCGTTAAAAAGTTATGCTATTTTGAATTAGGGGGAGTTACTTTTTTTGTTGTGTTTATTTTCTTTTCAGCATGCTTTATTGCTGTTACCAGAACCTTCAAACTATGTTCCCTTGATCATGTCAGTGTTTGTTAATCAATCTAAACTGATAGTATTCAATATACCAAGATCTAAATAGAACAAGAAACAAAGCTTCACCTTAGCAATGGTCTGCTTTGATAAGCCCAAATCTTACAAAAAGAGAAATACTTTGCAAAATAGTGTGACCCCTATGTTTCTCCCCAGTGAGAAAAGAAAAAGGCGCGATTTTCTTTTTCCATCGTCTGCTTGCTTTGTAAAAGAACACTTTACTCTGCTAATGCGACTTCACTGGGATAAAAGGTATAGAGGCACGTCGACTGAATGAGAGTAAGAAGTAAATGTAATCAAATATAGTACCTGCACACGCTAAAAGCTGGAACGTAATAATGCATTTCGCCTAATGCTTTTAGTATATGACGTTATCCTCGTGATAAATGGGTTTATTCCATATTTCATGAAGGCAGTTTGTGCATAAAAGGAAGTAACATAAAACTCACCAAAGCATTTTAGCGTTTTGGGCTCGTATCATGGAGCTCCAATGATTCCCCTTTTGAATTATACCGACATATAAGCTCTAATGTGTGCTTATCATTTCATATGTCTGTGTGTCGGACTTATTTGTCTTCAGACTGCGTCTGAGAGATATCGATTTTCATGAGGTTTTCTATAGGCGTCTAATTTCATAATTGAGTCGGAGTAAATGGGGCATTTAGAGAAGTCTGTTCAATGGAATATTTTGTAGCTTGCCAAGAAAACAAATCGTGTGTAAGAAGAGAAGAACTGCTTAGAGTCAACTACAAAGCGAGCTTCGATTGGTAAGGCGAGAAATGTGGAAAAAGAAAAAGTAATTCATCTTTTGAAAGGTCATGTTATATCGTCTTTTCATGTCATTCATAATGACTGTCAAGCAGTTACTAAAGATATCGAATATATAATTACAAAGCTGAGAATCGTTTGCCCCGAATTGGAAGGGATTCTGTTTGGTTTATAAAGAGCCGCTTCCATTAAATGACAAGGTTTCATTTCTCAGGTAGGACAAGACGATCAAAGTTCAACTGCGTTTCAAAGAAACGACTCGAGAAATTCTGTAACTGTCCTCTAGGGGCGATTCCTCAGCTCGGTGATACAGTCAATTTACGACAGAGGAAGCCGAGTGCGTTGAAACTAACCGAATATTTATGAAGATATAATAAGACAAGGACTGTTTGATGGTGGTGATATATGATAGAATATGAGGTAACAGTTGGACAGACCCTAGGGAGGGATGAACGGTGTAAGATAGTGAGATAGACAGCCAATTTAACGTGCCAAACGCTGCTCCTTCTACTGAAGGGCGATAGATGTGACAGGATCCCAAGTAACAAATCCAGCGCATCTTATTAATATTCATCGTCCTCTCATTGGAATATTCATGAGGCTTGATTAATAACACGTTAAAGCGCGGGCTCGGGGGAGAGACGGCGAGAGATGGCAAGATTAGTTTCATCTTGCCGTCATGCTGCTGCGCTGAAACCGAGAAAACAAAGATAATGAGATTTGAAACATATACCGGTGTGAGAATCTAATGAAATTTTTTTGCGACACACGTGCATGACAGCCAATACATTAAAGTGATACTCGCACTGTGCGCTATTCTCAAATACAAGCACTGCATCCAGACACCTAGCTCTATCTCTTCTTCTCTCTATAACACCATCGGGACAAGAAAAAGCAAATCAACGACATAATACCAATTTCATCCCAGTAATCCCACTTTTAGTTTATAAACTTATTGAACTTTAATCAAAATGATTGCAGACGACACGTTGATATGAAAATGCAGTAGTCATTATGAGGAAAGTTAATACCCTGTGGATGGGTTCAATCAAGACAACTCACATTGCACACTCTCAAATCAGAAAGTAATTTGAAGAGCTTTGCTTTACGGCCACCATACATTGTGAGGGCTTTATAGTTAATTTATTTCTCAATCGCTGCGGTATTACTAAGGTAATGAGCTACCTGGTTGAAGAACCATGCATCTCCTTCACTTGAAAATTAATATCTCAACATGATCTAAGCCGCGCTTTTAAAGGATGTGCGGCGAACATTCCCTTTTTCTCCCCTCTCCATCACAGCTAGATAATGCTTAGCTCGAGTGTACCCAGGATTCTGAATGTAATGAAAATATTGATCGCAATTTTATGAGATATTTTGGAAAGATTAATTTCGAAGAAGCACGCGTGCGATACATTCACTTCGATATTACGGATTGAATCGGGAATGAAGTATGAAAGCTTCCACGACAAGACAGCCAAAGCAGCGTGCTTTTCGAGTTTGACATGAGACTAGGACCGTCATAATGTTGTATTTGCCTTAATCAGGCATCAAAACTCCATTACTTCTAATGAATTCGCTTGGCTGATTTATTAAATGAAATCGTAATGCACTCTACCCAGTTCAATTTGCGTCAGGAATTCTCATCCCTCCCCCCCCCCCCCCCTCACTCGCTCTCTCTCTCTCTCTCTCTACTCCGATCTCTTTCTGTATACGCTTTAAGCATGATTAGTGCTTCGTTCTAGAGCATGACATTCTAAACTAAATTAGTACTTAAGAGGGGCAAGTGGCTGGCAATCACAAAAGGACCCTGTCGACGAAAATATTCGGAAATATGCCTCAATTCTTGACCTTTAATATTATAATTACGTTTTCAAGACAACATCAAAATATATCGGTAGTTGTGCATGGATATGAATGGTGAACAATATTCTACCATTCTACACAGAGTTATACAAGGTTACATGGTCTATTTTGATTAACCGGTCAAAGGCATGAATGGTCTTTTTCTATCTATTGATCAAAGCTATCGTTTTCGAGAAATATAATTTGTGCTTCATAGGAACAGATAACTTTTCAGTGCCTTCTCTCTCACTACAACTAATTACATAATCTTAAAATTATCAAATGATATGTTCATAAAGTCTATACGAGGTCTCGATGATGCTAACAGAAATCACGTTTTATATACAGCTAGGATATTGAATTAATGAACTAAGATATGATTGCTTGAATCCATATCCCCTTCGCTATTTCTTCCCGACATGTATTTCTGGATCAGTAAATATGTTTTCTCTCGTTTCTTCAGCATAATATACAGGGAGATATTTTACATCTTGATACAGAGTGTTTCGAGTTTGAAGTCCTCAAAATATTACACTCGAATAGAAAAAGAAAATTGCTCTTATGTTTCCTAAATTTCATTCGAAATAAATCAAAAATATGTCAGATTTTCGACCAACTCTGACAAGTGTGACTTGGCAAAAATTTTCACTTAAACTAATTATGCTTGAGGTTAGTTGAAGGTATCCCTTGCTAAACCAACCCATGCTTCGTGATAGCAACACCTTTGGGGACAGCATACCTTCTTGAAACTCCTTATAAAAGATAGCAAATCAAAATGAAGAGAGTTTCAAATGCAAGGCACGATACCGTCCACCTCGATTGCTTTGCAGACGATCTTGAAACAAAGACGCGGGAAACGATCAAGAGAAAAAATAAAGTGGCGTGACTGGTTCGATTTATCTTGTGTAATTTTCACATCCCTCTATCAATTTTGGAAGTGCCGGACTGAATACGTTTCTGAGAGTAACGAGCAAACTTGAACTCGCCGCATTCTCCGTCTTCGAAAATTCACGATATTTCACTTGTCAAACATCTTTCCGGAATATGCTGAATTCCAGTATCGATTATCTGATTATTGGAAACAAATCTTTCTTCATTTGAGCTATCATTATTGTAAGAAAATGTATTCTTTTAGTTTTGAATGGTAATTTATTGTCCAAATATAATCGTTATTCCGTTGTGACTGTCGACATGAATATAAGGATGTTGCCTTTAATAAACGATTCGATTATGATAAATGACATCTCTTTTCTTAGTAAAGCTATATGCATGAATTAAGAATTAACTTTGATATCCATTTATATACTAATGTCGATCTGTGAGGCATTTTTAATAAGCACGTTTTGAAGACATAGATTAAAGCATGTCTGCAGTCGTCATTGGCAGGGGATGACAGGGGATCCAATTCAAGTAGTTATTTGCTGATATTTAATAAATTCATTAAGTACTCCTAGACGGAATACTAAACTAGAAATTTCAAATTGGAAATAGCTAAGAGAGGCTGTCAAGTACCTTGATATTAATATCAAAGTTCGCTGATTGTAGAATGTCGTTTAAATTGAACTTGGTGTGGTAATATTTAGAGAATATCCTGCATTACTAAATTCATGCTACCGTGACAAAAGTTATTCTCAACTTATTTCTTGCCAACATCTGTGAAGGACACATCAACCAATGATTTATTGCATTCAAGTTTAATATCATCGATCATTTAATGTAGCGTTTGCGGAATGCTGTTGTTTCTACGGCAATGACCAAGAATGAAATGAATCCAAAACGGTTTTAGCTCGAGCTTTATTGGTCTGTTCAATGCGATTTTAATAAACCTATCAAGTTTGATCCTTCATGGAGTGTAATATCGAACAACAATAAGGCCCGCTCGGAGTAAGAGCTCGCAACCAGCAATTAACCCATGCCTGGCATTTCTATATATAACCCCGCAACGAAATGAATGGTATTGGTAGCGCACTCAAATGTATTGCTATGATATCCACGGTGTTATTATTGCAAATAACAGCTGCACTTAATCACATTTGTCAAGGCGATGAAAACTCATTTAGCACGTGGTTTGTTCGCGAAGGTAGCTCCGGTTGCTGTTTATAAATGGGTTTCGATGTGTGCCAGCATCATAACATACGTCAACCACCACATCATCATCCTCCCCGCTGCCGACGCCGGCTGAGTGAGGGTTTGGGTGCTGGGTTGCCCTCCTTCAAATCATACACGTTATTAGCCAGCGTATTTCCATTCAATTAATTTCACATCATTGTAATTTGTTACGCATGGCATCCCATACTAATAGCCTTCCAGAAGGGGGGTGTTTCGCGCAATCTTCATCGATCATTAACGCCGTGCAATTCGCCTCCATTATTTTCTTCATGCAACCGGATCGGCATTTCCATTAGTCAGTTCTTTTCACGTGTGACTGCGGGGAAAGCTCGGTGAATGATCACCCTAAAATGCAATATCCCTGTACCGTTTGCAGGCGACTACCCGTGAAGAACGCAAATGGTATCATTAAAAATGAGTGTTAAAATATCCAACAGTGTTTGCATCAGGACCGATTTATACCCGTCCACACTGCCGTCACACATTCCCATCTTGTCAAGCAAAGCTCATAATGATTTTTAACATGGCGGCTGCCTGTCACGAAGATTTTTTTTAATAAACTCCACTTCACTCAACGCACACGATTGGTGTTCGTTACCACAGTTAGAACATTATGGAACGCGTAATTGCATTTCTGTCATATTTGCATTTTTGTACGTGAGTGACGAGTAGAGTACTGGCGTTACAAAATGATTACACTCCAAGAAACCCTCATAAGAAGCCAGAGAAAACATGTGTACTTCAAAATAACATATTAATAGCCCAGTTGTCATGAAAAAGAAAATGTGAACTACTATAACTATCAACTAATGACTGCTCATGATATACCTGAGGTAGGGGGGTAACGGCAAAAAAGGCAAACGAATATAAATACAGTAGCGTTTTCTTACAAAAAATGGTTGCGCGCCTCACGCCAAATATATCATAAGCTGATATACCTCCTAATCCTTTATAATTCAATTATCGACATTATAATCAATAAGTGATAAATAAGTTTGAATTTCAAGAATACATGTATTAATTTAAAACACAGATAAGATTTTACAATTGAACATTTAGTCAACAGTATTCAAATATGATGTCTAAATTCAGACAATATTATTATTCTATGATATTACCTATTCATCATTAGTCATTCTAGTTTTGATCATCATTAAATGGAGTTCGTGGCACTTGTTCTTTAATTCATATTTTTGTTTTTAAAAATCTTTTTGTTTAAAGGTTGAATCCAGCGGGGAAGAAATGTCACGACCATTCATTTTAACCATGTTAACCAGGAAACTATAAACGAATCTAGACATAGTTACAGAAACAGTATTGTAAGGGAAGGAGAAAGAAACACAGATAGAGAGGAGAGAGGGGGGGGGGAGAGAGAGAGAGAGAGCTACAAAGAAAGAAAGTGTGATGTAAGAAGTATTGAAAGTAGTAAGTGAACACGTGGAGAATTCTTTCTACACATAGCCTGACCCTATTCGAACTCGTTGTATGTCCAAATGAAAACCTGTCGACAGATCTGGAGACAAATTACCACTGTACCGAGAAGTTATCTCACAAAATCAAACGCTACTACTTCAAGAAAACGCGAAAAGAACGCAAGCAAGTGCACATGGTAAGGCGAAATATTTTAATAACTTATTTCAAAGTGTACAAAGATTTTGGTTTATTTTTGCGACAATCACTGATATCTAGATTCAAAAGTCGTTTGTCTCGAAGGCAAGTTAACAACAAGTTTTTCTCCAAAAGTTAAAGGTCTGCTTCGAATTCCGATGTTCTGGTATGGAAATGAATAAACCTGAATTTGGAAGTTGCACAATTCCATTTTCAAAATTTGTTTTTTTCTGTATCAGTCTTTTCAAATTATTTCTTCTTGGTTTAACCATCTCACCATCTTTTGGTAATCTTTTCGCTGTCTCTTCAAAAGATAAGAAGTATTTTCCTTAATATTTACTTACAAATCTATGGAAAAAGACGCCACGTATACGAGATAATAATACTTAATAGATCCTATAGCCTTAGACCTGTTAGAAGATTTTCCCAAACCACAGTTGGTGAATTCTTAATGAGCTAATTTGACAATTTTCTCAATATCAAACCATACGTGATAATCATCTCCTCCCATGGCCGTACGCACATAGGGGGGGGGGGGGGAGCAGAGGGCAACTGCCCCCTAGAAATTGTCAAAACCCAACTTTTTTCTATTTTTTCTTTACCTTTTTATTGAAAATTTCCCCAAATTCCACCCAAGACGTGCACATGGGCCCCGTAACACAAAAAGATTTGCGATCAATCGCAAAGTAGTAACAGCCAATCAAGACATTGTTTCATGCGCATCTTGTTCAAAAAGGTGACCCTGAACCGATCAGAATGGTTGTTTTGAATTTGCGATTAATCGCTAACCTTTATGTTACGGGCCCAAGATCATTCAATTTCAATCCTAAAAATGCCAAAGCTCCAACTGAGTCGCTTCGCTCACTCGCTTGCGTGTTCCCTGAAATGTATTATATTCCCCCCCCCCCCCCCAGGAAAAAAATCCTACGTACGGCCTTGTCTCCTCCCGGGGTCCGCCCACTTGACCGAAGGCCCGCGATACCGAAGGCCCGCGAGGCCGACTTTTCTAGTATCGTATTTTCCTTCATCACAAATAATGCGCTATCGGTATGAAATAATTATGTCTCCTTTAGTCCTCGTTGCCCCTTAATAATTATTAAACTTTCTTCTGGCACAGGAATTGGTCAGAGCGGAGTGATATTATAGATTACACTTTGCTACTTTCGGCCTCGCGGGCCTTCGGTGAAGTGGGTTGTCACCCTCCTCCCAACGTTGTGTTTGCCTTTCCTGGTTTATGGATTAAACCCTGAAAAATAATGTGCGTACTACTTCACCTATAGACATGATAGAGATTTCAGGAGGTTTTCCGAAACCATGCTTATGTCTTTCCTTCTGACTAATAGATTTTATTTTAAAAAAGAGGGAACTCTCTCCTTCCCATTACATAAACATGACATTATCTGTCATTGTCATACTGCTGAGTTTACGACAAGTATACCATTTTTGCTAATATAAAACTTTTAAACACAATTTATTCATCTGTTCGTCGTCTTCATCGCCAATATTTCTAAACCCTCGTCGCCCCCATTCGTCTTCAACTCAGTTCCATATTCTTTTATTTAAAAATTAAAATGATAAAGAAAAGTAAACAATTGCAAGTATGATTTTTCTCCAAAGCTTCCTGCGTCCGTCCACAAGACATGAATCACAAAGAGTAATTTCTACATATTTAAAGAGTAACTTGATTTCAAAACAAAAGCAAACACACAGGTTAGTACCAGTGTGCGGCAATTTTATCATTTTCCCCCCGACAAGTAAGCAGCGTCGCATATTTCCCGATGAGCGATCGAACGCCAAACTTGGGCAGGTAATAACCAGCGAACTTGCTAATTTGGAAGGTTTTCCCCGGCCGATGGAGAGAGATTGCCATCTTTTCATTCATTTCCGACATCCGAGAAGCAGACTGAAGGTCAAGGGAAATTCCTCCGTTCTGAAATCATATTCCAATTAGAGAAAAGGGAACGCGAAAATGGTGGCTAACTTCACAGGTCCTGTTCATGTTCGATTCTGTGTCGGTAATTTTCATAGGAGGCATATTCTTCAACGTAGTTAATCTCTTGCATCTTTTAATATCAGTGAATATTATACTGGAAAAATTCTAATAAATGAAGGTTATACAATCAAGAACATCAAAAAGAATGCAGGTGTCATCTTTCCTGATGCTATGTAAAACTTAACATTGAATTTATAATAATATCATAAAATAAACAAAATAAGATCTATATCTCAATTATCTCACTATCTATAAATAAGTGTAATATGTCAATGTATGGAGAAGAGGGGGGGATGTTGAAGAGAATGAAATAGGTTAAGGAGTGTTACAAGGGGGTACACTCTAAACCCTATCAGTACACATGGTACAAGTCAATGTGGTCTTTGGTTTCTATCTTGATCACAGCGAGGAGGGTCTGGTAACTCCTTGATCAGAGGGCATCACTGGGGTCATCTGCTCCTGAGTGCTTCATGCAGAGATGGGTTGACCTTATTACCCCTATCATCCAACCATCAAAAGGTATCAAGGGTGTCAAATTCATCTTCAAGAGCATCAGGTAGTTTCAAACTTCATTCATCTTCTTCCTCTTCCTCGCCTCTTGTCACATTCAGCAACAGTGTCCTCTTCGGATCGTGATCTTGCAACCAAACATTATCTCTGAATTCCAAGACTTACGTTTCTGAAAATCATCAAGTTCAGTTAACACTTGAGATTCAATCAGTGAAACGGTCGATTTTAAAGTGATTGTTTCGTGCTTTATTCTTTAAGAAATGCGCGCGCTTATTTTTAATGTAGATTTCCTTAAACCTTATGTAGTTCAATTAAACTCTTGGAAATGCCAAAGATGTTGTTGCTAACGAAGGCTTCGTTTGGCAGAAAAGCCGCCAAATTTTGTTTTCCCAACAATGACGGCATTTCCTCTCACAAACTTCACTCTTTGTGTCACTGAGTGAATACCATGATTTTTAAACTTCTTCGGGTGTTTTTTATTTTATAGTTCTGAAAATTTATTCTTCCTGTCCTCTGAATCAGTTTGGTTCATTACTTATGCCCATTTGGTTCATTAACTGATGCCTATGAGGACTCAGGGAATAGATATTTTCTATTTTAAAACAGGGTTCTTAGGTACATGTATGTTGCATACGGGGCTGTCAAACTCAGGACGTCGCACGTCCAAGACCCCTGTACTAATGAGAATGACCTACCTTTATTGTTTTGTTTTGTGTGTTTGTTTGTTTGCTTTTTCACTGTTGGCGGCACTCTCGATACCATCACAGAACACCATCACACATAACAGCGTACTTGCATGCACTGAACCCGATCTGAGATACATTCACAATATCTATGTTCAATGTTTGCCTTGGTGTTCGTCATTCTCAACCAACTTCTCAGGTGAGTCTACCTGAGCCTAAAATTGATCCTGACGTATAGATTTCTTTTTTCTAGGTTATCATTGTTCGAGGTTATCATCGAATACGAGATGTCCGCCCTTCCAATGTATCACAAGGTCGGTTATGTTCGCGCCTCGTCTGTCTTCTACCACGTATCGTTGGCGTAAATTAACTCCGATCTGTTAACTGGCTTCTCCCTTCCTAGCGTGTATCTTGGAACATTAATCAAACTAATCGTCACGCGAGACTCTGAGGATTGATTCTCGTCTAAATATTTCCACGGCCATAAGTATCACTCTTAAGCCTAGCATCAATCAGATCACATATAAGCGTGGTATATTCAGTTCTCAAGGAAGATGCTTACATTTAAAACGTATTATGAGCCTGTTTAAAATTGGGCTTAAAACAATAATTATAACGTCTGGAAATTAGACTATGGAGGCACGTGGATGGATGCATCTCCTTCTCCATCTGTGTCTCCACCTTGCTCATGATCTACACACCATCCTTTCATATAGTCTAAGCGTAAGGCTTCTACCATTTTCTTGTCAGCGTCATGAATTCGACAACCGTAAAATACAAGAAAATCTATATCACTATCTCGTTTGTAGGGTATATTCTTACCTGTAAGACCGTTCTGTTTGGAAAGAGCAATCGAAACGTGTTAAATCATTCTACAATTCATTCAGTTACCAACAAAGTCTGGGGTTTAGGCTATGAGTGTAATCCATGATTTGTCTTCAAACTGCTTGCCTGGGCTGGCACACATGCGATTGATGCATGGCGCAGCGAAGCCAAGTTGAAACATGTCGTTCATGGTTTTAATTTCATTACGAAACGACGGGGCTGATTAAACCGCATCGATGCATGATCGTATTATCACGATGAACGGGCCAAGAAACAAGGAATACGACGTAAAGAAAAAAAAAAAGAACTAAGAGAGGAGAAAAAATATCAACACTTGGGTTCCCCGAGACGTGGCAGATATATTTTCCTGATTCAAAATTGTTGAAAGACGTGGTGGGATAATGCACTGTCTGCGCCAGTGTGAAGTGCATTTGTTTGAGAATGTGCCTGGTATAGTGTACGTTGATAAATGAGTGCGAGCTATTAGGGGAATTTGAGCGAATTGTAGAAGGATGAAAAAAGGAAAGACGAAATTTCTCCTCTATGCTTTCTACTTCTGCATCTCGCGGTATTAACAGGGGAAATTTCTGAAAGTGCACAGGTATCCAATTACAGATACATTATTTCGTTTCGGTATTACATTGTCTACCTTTCTTTTGGGGTACATGGTAACTTCACCGGCGAGGAGACCCACATAGTTGCTAATGCACTTCCTTAATATCGCAAATGGAAAAACTGATTAGACCGAGGTATTCTGATTGAGAGATTTCCTGTATTCCAACCAATCAATAATGGAACAATGCTACATCTGAAAGGACGCCAATATCAGTGTAAGGGACTACACTTATCATAAAAATACGGTCGATTCCACACTTGCTTAGGCTTCTTTTAAAAACTCATTTCAAGAACATAAACTGAATTGAGTGAATTCATGCTCTTTATAACTATTTCATAAGATGCCTTGAATACAAGTATATGCATTTCCTCAGGTTCCAAAATTGCACATTTCTCTTTGCTAATCTCGCAGTTCTTCGAAAAATGAAAAATAATCAGTTACAAAAAGTAATTTCAAATATAATCAGCAGTCGTTTATAGCCATATTTACTCTCAAACAGTTTTCAATCAGTTAAAGAATGATATTATACAACTATCTTTATCACGTCAGCGACAAATAATGTTGCATTGAAAAAGAAAACATCTATATAATTAAAGATATCATGCCAACCAAAAAAAATCGGAGACATAGAAAACATGAAGGCAACCATTTCTGAAGATTTCCCAACTGAGTTGGTTGTATTCTCCTTGTGAGAGAGCACTTACAGAAGATGCGCGTATCACAAGGGAAATGAACGCATCCTCGCTCTAAACGAAGTCAAGAGAAAGGGGGATATTACAGCATTTTGCTCTGATTTATGAAAGAGCCAGAGATGAGGAAAATTCATCCGTCAGATTTGTCACCCAAGAAAGCGGGACGGAAAATAAAAAGAGAGAGAGGAGGATAGAAATGGGGAATGGTAAAGAAAAAAGGGGAAAGATCTGCTGATTCGCAAGACGCTCTCGATGTTTCATTTTATCCAATGAGTTTAATGCCAGAGTATCACAACCTCGTCTCCGTTCACAATCGAGTAAATTTAATCAACTGGATTTCCCGCCTTTTTTGTCGTGTCTTGAACGTCACTATTTTCATCTTCTCTCTTTCATTCACTCTCTTAGTCTCTTTCTATTTCTCTTCTAATCTCTATCTTCCTACCCAGCCTTCTCATTTTCTTCTCCAATCAATAAACTGGGGTTGGACACTTTAATAATCCGAGTGAGCAAGAGGCGCAGACAGCAGTGGGCTAATGAAAAAAATTCGGCGCAATGTTTTGGAATCGCGTCAAATCAGAGTGGCTGGCTGATTAAAACCGAGTAGAAGACGTGGGGTGGGTGTGCATGTAGAGGGAGATTCCATATATTAAACCATATGCCCTTTCACACTGCTCCCAAATAATCACAGGATGGCACTATGAGGGGAGGAGTAACCCAAGCCCTCCTACCAACTTCCATATACCATCCGCTGCGGATTGGCACGGCAGCCCCCATTTTAATGCACTAAAGTGGCAATGTGAACGTTGGCTATAATCGTCTGGGAGAAAGAGAGAGAGAGAGAGAGAGAGAGAGAGAGAGAGAGAGAATGACGTGTGCTATTACTTATCACAGATCAAAGATATTGCTCAGTTCTACCATCACAACAAACGTGCACCCCTCCCCCACCCCCTACTCTCCCACCCGCAAAAAAAAAGCAATAAGGTATATCTTTCAGGATGAGCTGCTTTCATTTAATTACTTCATGCAAATTGCATTTGGTTGCCCTTTTCATTACTTTTCTCATTATCCACTCCAAAGGCACCATCCCCAACAAAGGATCTTGACAGATTTGTAGTACGTCGGTCTCGTATGCCTACCATACAACCAAGGTCGCTTATCGTTATACCCTGATTTGTAATCAATTCATTTCTATATTATTTAATACAATAACACCTGGAGTATTCGTTTCATAGAGGTTGGCTCAAAATTAAGATGACAACATTAAAAAAAATAAGGATGATAAATTTCATTAATTCATAATTAAGGCAATTGCTTCACCTCAGGCATGCGCTAAGTATATTGCTGTGAAGTGATATTGCTTTTTAGTATATTGCTCTAAGTATGTCACTTTTAAAAATATTTGGGTTTGGGCAAACCTTTCTATTTTTAAAGTCACGGGGTCGGTGTGCTCCCTTTCCAGCCTCTTTAAATATCTCCCACTGCCAGCCAAGTGCAAGACTGCAAAAGTAATATTGAAATTGTAGTTTACCTACTTTCATTGTTCATACATTACATCAATATAGTACACTGATGATTTTAATGTATTCCTTTCCGTCAACATTTTGATTCGTATTCCCTGTATGCTTCAACATAAACGTCATGAAAATATGTTGGTTTCCTCAATTAAAGAACGGAAATTAGTCGAACACTTATCAGCGACCATTCTGGAATGACTGTGCCACTGAACTTGATTAGGTACACGTAGAGCATGTACACTGCACAAGATAGATTGCTTTTTGCGTCCACTCTCGCAATAACACGAGTGCAGTAATTGATCCACGGAGGAAATTACTACTGGAATAGGAGAGAGGGAGAGAGGAGGGGGAAAAGGAGATCAGAGAAGAGGGGAAAAAAGTCAGAGTAATCAGGAATTCCAAACTCATCAGGGCTGTGCAAATGTAAATAGTGCAGAAAGAAATTAATCACGCGCAGTTATTGGGAATTCATACATTCATTCCTATTCCACAATCGTAAGCATGGGTCGGCGGTAGGGCGTAGCCCATCGGAGTTAGGGAGGGGTGGGACGACAAGTTCCATTCGATACAAAAGATACCTTCATCTTGTTTAATTGAAACATAGCCCAATGGCACTATCTGTAAACATTATCTTCGTTATGATCGACTTCAACATAAATTGATCAAGGTCAATGCATCATTTTAGCATTATACGCCTATGCACCCACTTCTAAAGACTCACTGGATCTGCCGACATTATTACAACGCTTTCATCCTACACGTATCTAGATCCTATTCCCTTGTCATTGTTATTATGTACTAGTCGGGACGCACTCTCCAAATACATCTTTCTTCCTTTTCTTCATCAGTTTAAAAGCTCGAGATTAATCACAAAAATGTTTCAGCTGGAAATTACGTCTGGAGGCAGTGAAAATGACAATACCTACATATCCAGATGGAGTTACAAACCAAGAAACCATTTTTGAAATGGTCCACGTTTAGATATTAAACCCGATATTCGAACTCACATCAATCAAGTATAAGACTTTGCACTGAAACTCTTTTACATTATCAGTGTGAATGGATTAAAGTTTTGACAAAGAGTCACAAAGGCAAAGTCATGTATCAAGCTCATGATTGCTGTACTTGCAGTGGAAGTTTGAAAGGTTCCAAGAAACTGGACTGGTAATTGTAATAGAGCTTCCTCATGTTCATATCATGTCTATACTGCCATTAAAACCGTCATCTACCAGTATTTAGTTTAAAAAGTTATTGTAACCGTATGTTCAGGGAACAGCTTCGTCAACACTGACAAGAAAGATACTCTGTAATTTTTAGCAGGAAACTGATTTTGATATTCTAAGCTAAATCAGTGGAAGTCAAGTTGAGGAGGCGCTGTGGCTCAGTAGACAGAGCAGTGGTCTCGTAACCGGGAGAACCCGATTTCGAAACCAAGTGGATGCGCTAATGCCCTTTGGTAAGGTATTAATCCTCATTACCAAGTCCTTCGGAGGGGACTTAAAGCCGTCGGTCTCCTGGTTTCTTATTCACAAGCATACACATGTTTTCTTAGCAGTCAGGGTAAATTGACCAATCATTTAAGTTATATAGGGTTCGGGTTAGAGTGGAAGCATGATACATGGCCATTAAACAAGGTCTCACATTATTGAACTATTATCAATCATCATTGCACTAATTATTTACGAAATTTCAGACACAAGGCTCTATCTTTGGTATCGTACAGTTGGGAAGTAAGCGTTTGCATATCATTTCAGTTATTATGCAGGTAAAAATATCGCTCATGTATAATTTGCCCAATAGCGTACACGTGGCGCCATGGTTTGGTTTAGATCGAAAAAAACAAACCCAGCATTCAAGATCAAAATTGTGACGACAGATATCAAACTAATTACATTTTTCGTAAATGGTTTGATAATTTTCATCGACAAAGTAATCCCTCCTTATCGATCCTCATCTCTCATATCTATCTATCTACCTGTTTTTCTTGCTCTCATTTTATACTCTCGCTTTCTCTCTCATTAATTTTTGTTCTTTTTGTCTCATTTTTTTACCATTGTTACCTCTGTCCTTTTCTCTCCTCTCTCCTTGTTTTTCTTGCTCTCATTTTATACTCTCGCTTTCTCTCTCATTATTTTTTTTTGTTCTTTTTGTCTCACTTTTACCCTTGTTACCTCTGTCCTTTTCTCTCCCTTCGCATTTTTTTCTAGGTCTCACTTTTGCTGTTGTCCCTCTGTCTCTCTCTTTCTCCCTTTATTTCGCTTTACCTCTAGATGCTCTTGTTATTTTGCTACTTTTTTACTTTTGCTATTCGTGTTACATAACAGTTACTGAGATTTTTTTGTTTACATGTAACTGCTTGTACTAGTACTATACCTTCAAAATTTTGCTATTCTTGTTAAATAACAGTAATGTGATTTTTGTTTCTTTATACTACAATTATTGTGGCACTATGTACTTTATGTCCCCTCCCCCCCCCCGAATATTGATTCATATTAATGAAATTCAATAGATTACCATACAATACACTATTTGCTTCCCCCCTCTCTCTCTCTTTCTATCTATCCATCCTTTTTGTTTCTCTTAGTCTCTTAATCCCTTTTTTGTCCTCCTCCCCTTGCTTTCTCTCTCTCTCTCTCTCTCTCTCTCTGTCACTCTCTTCTGACAAGGCACGTCCCCTATAAGAAAAAATCCACTTTAGCCTGGACTCGATGAATTAAGTAAGTGTCCATTATTGCGAGGTGGCGACGGTTCGAATTCATTTAATAAATGATATTAGGGAATTGGTTCACGTGATCGGCGTATTCACATCCATTTCCCTAAACCATGCAATTTAGACAAGCCAAGGAGCGCTTTCACAACCCATATTCAGCCGTAGTCGCTACAATCTAACCTTACCCAGCCAAACAGCAATTACATGTATGCCGGTGTACATCATCCCAAGAATTTTACGAGGATGATTTCCGTATTTATTACTGAAAGTAAGATGGGGAAAGTTACGGGTATATTCTGATAGTTCTTTACCAAACGGGTGTTTATCCTACTTCCATACCACTCGTTTGATGTTTTATGGACGAGGTATATTTTCGATCCGTTTATGATATAGGCTACAGATCATGCATAAATTTTTTATCATTCTCGCTCTAATGTAAACAAAGCTTTCCCTTGTTCTTATTTAGATCTGCAACGAAATAATGTACTCTGATGTAGATTTGATGTTAATTTTTCTTACTTAGGATCAAATGGGAAACAGTTCCCCCAAGACATGCGAAACTCTATTCATCGATGCTGAGATGGCAAAAGTTACTGATCGCCTCTACCCTGACCCAGATACGAGTGACCGTGTCTGGCCATTAGCCAGACTCTAAAAGCAGTCTAATAAACTAGACTAAATTGGCGTACTCGAACGAGTATCGCAATGCTTTTTCGCGGGAAGGAAGAGACACCACATTAGAAGAGGTGCATTAACTCTGTTTGTAATAATACACCCCCAACGCCATTAGTCCAATTCCATAAATATTTTAAATACTTTTTTACTCGTCGACACTGAATGTCACCCGTAAGGCAAAGTGGGGGAAAAGGGCATTCTAACGTTAGCTGCAAAGACAACACAGGCTCAATAACAGTTTCTCTTCAATGGCAGTTCCTGTCTCTCCGTAACGTTGTTGTAAATGCACTAAAAGTGAAAACACACCGTTCACTTCCAAAATGGAAGATATTCACCATGGTAACAACAGTCTAAACAAAGTGTGTCGATGGCTGAAAAGGGGGAAAATACCCGAACAATAGAAGGAGCATGAAAACGAAAGGAAGTATACCTGAGCAAGAGGTATTGTTCTAAACACGTAACGGATTATGCTTTTTCTAAGAAAATAAACTTTCAATAGCACTTAGCGATATGAATATGTAAGTGCAATATGCTTCTTAAATACGCCATTTCGCAGTGATAATTATTTGGCTCTTTACGACAAAAACTTTTCATATGACCTCGTCATACATTTTCGTTAACCCGCTCCCTTTCTTATACAAGACGTAATTTCGATTGCGTTATTACCATGATTACCTTACGCTATAGTACGCAATGCTTACACATTACGTTTTCCATTCACTTGTGCACGATGTCTATGGCGCGTCACAGAAGCATCAGCCGTTGACGCAGTATTGTGTCAGTAAACGACTCCTTAATGATTAATAAACGTGCTTCTGAAATTGTAATAAGCATGGTAAAAGTGTATCTTGCCTGGAGACATGGGTGGAGATAACGGGATGGGCACTTGACTGCGGATGGAAGCTAGAAGATGGGGTTTGGGAAACATGGAAAAGGAAAGATCGATTTAAAAGATGGGGCTGAGGGAGAGTTCGAAACATCCCAACATTATAGTAAACGGCTCGAAGGCCTGAAGTTCGACTAAGGCGTCGCATCGAGACATCAACCTTGTGACGATTGCTCTCTTCAACCTATTCACAAAAGTGAGTAAATCTTTGAAGCGAATGTCTAGGATACGTTTTGGATCATTCGTGAAAAACGTTGAAGTTTATCACGCAACCTGAAGATCGATCATGGCCCGTATGGTTAAAAAAAAAAAGGGGGGGGGGAACATGACATGATAACACGAAACCCATAACACTGATGTTTAGACCGAATCAGGGGAGCGTTTCATTAAAGGACTTGTCGGATGTTTTATCCGACAAAGTCTGTTTTATCAAACAGTTGCCATAGTAACGATGCTTCTCAGCGAATCAAAATCAAGGAAAGATGTCAGATCTGACAACTTGTCAGACAACAAATGTTGATGAAACGCTCCCCAGGTCAGTCATTGTCATATGAGAAAAACTGTCTGAAGTTGAAGGCCATTGTAACTCAGGGACCAGGGTCCTTTTACTAGTCAAACGGTTGTAAATTATCTAGTAGACGTTCCCCAGGGTTTATTTTCTCCAAATTACATGACCGTATTTGGGTTTCATATGACCCGTGTGTCAACGGCATGAATGATAGATGTTATTTATTGCGCATGTGCCGGTCCTGAGAGACGAGGTACCGTTTCCACGTGGTTGCCTGCCCGTCGCAATGCGATCACAAAATAGCCCACGGATGGACAAACATTGTGTATAATTAAAGACAAAGATCTTGTGTTTGTTTTTTTTTATAAATATTTGACAGTGATCTGGTGAACCGATAGATGTGATGACGTATCTTCATGTCCACTGGGCATTTCCGGGTATGGACATGAACTGGACATTGTCCGGTGAACTATATTTTTTAAAGCTTGACCACGGTCAACGAAACAACTTCGTAGATAGCAAGCTTCTCCATCTATTGTCTAGACGCAAAAGTGACGGATGAAGTGCGATTCAAGGCGGAGAGTAGTCTGCAAGCCAAGACCAAGATTATACGGGGAGGGTAGTTAGTTCAACAAAGTTCAATAGTTTCTACTGACAGAGAATTAAAGAGTACTATATCTTCGATAAACATTATACGTTTAAATTTCAAAGTTTATTACTATGTCAATTCGAATGTGCAATTTCGCCCTTTTAATGGTCATGATGGTAGTGTAAAAGGTCAGGTTACCTGTAATAAGAATTAATGACAAGTCATAATACTAAACAAGGGTTATCAATTTTATAATTTCAGTGACACTACGGACCATTTTGAACCAGTATTACAAAACCTTTCAGTATGATTCTATTATATATATATTATTATATTAATATCAACCATCCCGGCATTACAATGAAAAACATGTTGCAATCAAAATTTTATAGATACCCAATAAATTACCAAAGTGTCATTTCATAATGCAAACATTCTTTTGAAACTACGTTCCCAAAGTGCTGAAAGCATCAAAACATCGGTGTAGCATGAAGCTTTTTCCCATTAGACATTGCGTCCTAGAATGACTTTGGCCTTTGTTAATTGCCTTCATTCATCACTATCACTCACTCTTCTGTCCCTTCTAGTCATATGAGTGACGCATTTTTACCCATCCCTTAATCATGTCAAGTGATGTCTCTCGAACATGCATGTTCCAACACCCCTGGAATATCTATTATAGCCTACTTAGTATATATTTCCATAACAATTCTAATTCATGTAAGCTTAAGCAAGAAAATGAGTACAATGCTAATGCTTGGGAGACATGTCCAAATCCAAGACCTTGTTAAACACAGCCTTCGAGTAAAGATGCTCCAATGCTATTATTTACGACACATTAATGGAAAGGGTCTGAACTGGCTGCCATGTCGTCAGAATTTGTGCTGAGCATACCCGTTATTCGCCCAAGGAGGCACTCACGTTGCCGAATTGAGGCTATCCTCTGATTAATGGAAAATTGACAGGATCCATTAGCCTTTAGAGAAAGGATTTAAGGGAGAGTAAAAACTGTAATGTCAGATGCTCGTGCTAAAAGTAACTTTATCAAAGAATACTGGCTTCCTGCGAATGTGAGAATATACTACCCCCACAGGGAACTCTAAAGTGCCATTAAGATTTCAGCTAGTGATGAAGCGCTTATTCTTATATCATACGAAAGAAAATCTCCGTGTTCTAGCAAGATATCGTATTAGTTTAGCAGTCTATACCGCGGCATGACGTGATATAAACCAAAATTGGGGCACTGCGAAACTTACGAGCAGACTATATTAGAGTTCCAAGTTATGTAAATTCTGATAAAGTTGGGGTTGAATGCTTTCATATGAAATTAAATAACATATTAAACAATTAACATGATAAAGGGAAAGAGTTCATACTCGTAATTATACAGGTAATGCAGATTGTATAAATTCATATACTTTAAAGCTTTGATTAATATTATGTCGACTTCTTCATAAATGTCAAGAAATGTTCCGACTTAAAATTATATTTAAAAATCCTAAATTTCTAAGTTTCCCAAGGTAAATAGCAACTGTAATCATACATCTATTTGGAAACAAGCTTCCTTACACAGGAAGTTGAATAAAAGAACATCATAGAAACTACTCTTATTCAGTGGTAACCATGTATTCGTTACCTAGCCCTGTCATGATAAAAAGATGAATATGTCCATCATATTTGAAGATATGTTTAGTATCCACTTCCTTTCGCCATCAGCGTTGAACAGCGTTTATACAAAGGAATGTCATTCAAAATGTAACGAAACATAAAGCACTGATGGAGGATTTCAAAGGGAAAATTCATAGAATCGATATGAAATGGACTAATGTATGAATGTAGCTATTCAGAAGTGCAATAAAGATTAGAAGAGAGGAAGAGTGTAAAAAGGGAGAGGTGAGAGAGAGAGAGAGAGAGAGAGAGAGAGAGAGAGAGAGAGAGATAGAGGGAGAGAGAGGAGATGGGGTTGAGGGTAGAGTCGAAGAGTGAGACAAAATAAGAACGTGTACAGCAAAAAGACGAAATACACGGAATATCGAAAGGAAAAGAAAATCCAATGCAAATAATTAGATCACATAGATAAAATGACTCCAGGAAAAAAGGAAGACGTAGCAGTTAGAGAGAAAGAGAGATGTAGAGATATTTTCCCGAGGAAAGCTCGTAATAGGAGTATCACTTTCATATTAATATTTGCCTAAGTGCCTTTGCGTTCGGTTATAATTACAAAGAGAGAAAAATATGAACTGGTTCGGGGACGTTAATGGGCGCTAATGCACCGCTCTCAAAGAGTGCTTCCCAAATACATTGTAGAGAGGGAAAGAGAGGGAAAGACCGAGTGAAATGAGGGATGAAAACACATATGAAATACGCTATTTTAATGGCCTCTTGTTTGTCTTTTATTCCAATACAGGGATTATTTTCATATCGGAAATCAATCAATGTGAGTTAGGGCATTTAATTAAAAAAATATTTGATGTTTCAATTTGATAATGGAGTTGTGGAAACTGGAAAGCAATGCTCTCTCAAATTCACAAGGATCGAGTAAAGCGCAGCCTGTTTGCAATTGTATCCGTTTACACTGGGTACAAAATATCATAAATAATTATCCTATTGTTATTGGAAGTAATATAATAAATTAATATGACTTGAAAATAAATGAAACGAATAAAAGAATTGTGAATTGAATGCAAACAAGTTTGGATAGAGTTCATGGCTGAAATATGACAATTGAAGAGCTTGCTTCCAAAAGGCGCTATATCCAGTTTTTTATCAAAGTTGTGTTATTGACGTCATTGTGTTATTCAGCCGGAGTAGTTTTGCTATGGATAAAATTTTGAAGCAAAGTTATCAAAAAATATAAGAGAGATAGCGCTTTGTAATTTTAAGTTACATTGACACATGTACAAACTCCGGACAAAGAAATGCTTGTTTTCTTTCAAGTTACCAAAATGGATTTAACGTCTTTTGGAAGAAAGCTCTTATTACCACCTTGCCTTATTTCTTGTCACGTCACAAACAAAATGATCATAACCGTTTGACAAAAAGCTTCACAAAAGAGTGTGAAATATCTATTAAAACGTTCAATGTGCATGGGAGGTGTATTGATTTTGAAATCAAATTTCATATCTTGTCTTTTAAGTAAAACTTTTACGTATTTTTTTCCACAAAGGAATACAGAGTTAAATCATGTACATTTAGAGTGCCTATCAAAGTTTCTTCATTTTACAAGTCGGCCGATCCATCATCGTCATTGGTTTGGGTTTTGGTATGAACATAGTACACATCTCTATGGTTATGAGCAATGTTGCTTTCCATTCATGAGTGTACTACACTCATGCAGGTTTAACGACATGACTGGTTTCCAATTATAGATCTGATTGGACTCGGCCTAGGCTTTGGTTGGTGTCAAGCTTGTCAGCCTAGCTTTACCAGGTGAGTCCCGCGGCGAAGACAAACTCCAACCACGACTAATTATGAACCTTGACAATGGGTGTCAATCAGCCTTTAGACCCAACACCTCTCCACTAATTGGTGATTCTTATTGAAGAGGGTGTTCCTCCCACTCGAAAGTTTAACAAGACCACACAATGGTGGTGAAGGGTTAGGAATAACGGTTAACTGGTATCCTCCAACACGTCACTCAAGCTACATGTGAACTGGAAATGTATAACTTCCAATCATTTCATACTATTTACAAACGTTCGATGGTCTATTTTAGTATGTTTTACATTTCTTCCGCATTACTAATCGAAAAACAAATCGATCTTTAGTTACGACAAATACCGTTGTGCCATAGAACTTAAAAATGAAAACTATGAACGCTTGTTGGAGGTACTATTTATTCTTTGAGCTTGAGTAATTTTAGGTGACAAGCATGTCTACGCCTCCAGATGCCATTCAAATCACCTAACAAGATGTCAAGCATCTTCCTGGTTCCATGTAAACAGTTTCGCTACCAGGCACCCCATCACCACCAAGAAACCATTCCACTCACTCATCACCCCCTCCTAAATCTCCACTACCCCATTATTTTCTTCCATTCTTTCATGAGCTGACTTTTTTTTCTCTATTATGAGAGAAAGGAAGATTATTCTTTCTCTTTCATTCCTTCTACCTTTCCAATCTCCTATCCTCCTCTCCTTCTCTTCTCCTGCTCTCCCATCATTTCATCTCCGAGATTGTATGGAAGCAGGTGGCCTTCGAAACGCTGACAGAATTATGAAAAACTACGATCATCCAACCAAGGTCTATGCTAATGGATGAGTTACAATGAATAACCGACAGACACCAAGCAGTTTAAATCGAAACAACTCACTGACAAAATGAGAATGGAGAATGAGTGAGCGTGATACCAGTAAACATCGGAAACTCTCCTGACGTTACTTATCAATATTTTGACTATATATATATATATATATATATATATATATATATATATATATATATATATATACATGTACATTAATTTGAAAAAAGAATAGACAAACGTAAGAAGTATAAAGTGATATACTATTTTTATATTACTTAGCAACTTGACGAATACGATACTCATTAAAAGACAAGCAAAACACAATCACATTCTCCAATTGAAGTGTCGGAGTGAAATTACATCATTGATTAGAATGTAGCCAGATAATGAGCAACCCGATGCAGCAGGCCTCATTATGCCTTATTAAGAGATCATGTTTAGACCAAAAGAATCGATAACATTCTTGTCATCATGGTGTTCAGTATGGACAAAGTAAGACCCCTTTAGGCCTAGTTTGTAAGTAACGATGGGTAACAAGGCCAGGACACCATCTGTCCCTTTTAAATGAAGATTTACATCGAAAAGAGGGGTAACAGATCTTTGAAAACGATGAATCAAACCATTCTGCCTACTTTTATGGATGTAAAGTGCTTTAATTGATTTTTCAGGTGCCGCGTGAAATGGTGAATGGAAAAACTGCAAAGCTGTTTCCTTAATTTTGAGTTTACATGCAAAGCGGTAACTGAATCATGTAGGTCCATTGTGTTTCCAGCTACTGGAGTGCTGCGGGTGATCAAAAACTACTTAAAATTTGTGTGCTTATACTCGGAACGTAATAGTGAACTCTACTGAACAGAGTAGTTGAAATGGAAATAGCGCCGAACAAGAAGACTGTGAACCCCACATTGGCCTACTCTCATGCATGGAGGCACAAACTATTTACCATCTCTACGCTAACGGGATACCATGCTGTCCTTCCTGTTTACCTTGCATAGGACCCCCTACCATAGGTATTCCACCATTTTACACCATTGGTATAAGGGGGTTTGGATGACACCACATCCGCGGGTTTACGGCTCACTCCGCCAAGATAACAACACAACGCGTTAATTGCTTTGGGTCGGGTAAGCACGAGACAATCACATTACTAACACCTCAGGGTGATTCCGCGTCCTGCTAATGAGGTGAAAGGGGGCGTGTGTGCTGACGAGAGTAATAAGCCCTCATTAGCGAGCCATTGGTTAATACAAGGAGCCCCAGCAAGATTGGGACGAAGACTGGTAGGCAAGCAACCCTGTCCCCCCATCCCCGACTCCCTAATGACCGTAATTATCGTACATATTCAGTGTGGTTAATGCGTTCTGGCGATTGAATATAACAATTTCACTGATGAACTCATTAGCGATTCGGAATGTAGGTCATCACGGAGATAAGTGGACGGTGATAGTGTTTGAATCCCGAGGAAGGCGCCTTGCAACGCACATGTTCAGTATCCTCTGGACAATTAGGATTGTACATGTAATGTACATTAGTACATGTAATTATGGGTATTCGGAAAAACTATATCATAAAATCAAATTGTTTATAAATGTATATCCTGGAGCCCCCAATGCATGAACATATATAATTACAATCTTTCTTCGGAAGTGGTCACCTATTTCGCCACACATGCCGTTGGTCAACCTGATACGGTTATTCTAGGAACTAGTACAGTTATTTGCAAAATTGAGAAGATATTGTTAGATACCAGTCACCGTACATATTTCCGACTCAACCTCTTCTCGAGGAAGGCGCCTTGCAATGCTCTGTCATCAATGGGGCTTTGTGGTCTTAGAAGGGGGCTTCTCTCCAAAGAGAATGGAAGAAATCACCGTGAGAATGTAAAGGCATTGTCCAATGCCCCCATCTTTGATGTAGGTTTCTGACAATGGGCATCATGATTGTTTCGGAGTGGTAATTGGACTGGTATGGATTGGTAGAAGATTGGTAGAAGATCCCGGAATCATTACCCTCAGCAAGTGTAATTGGCGCTCCCTTATACCCCCGTCCTATTGTTCAATTGTTCATTGCTTTCTGTGAGACGGCATTTACAGGGGGATAATAAAGGTTCACTGGAATGGAAACACAAGAAGACAATAGCATCACAGCGGTATCGTAACAGACCAGTTCGGTTGAAATATATCCCTATTGGTCTAAAAGCCCATTATTATTCATGCTTACACGGGATTGATTTATTTCACTGCTATACAAATAAGCTCGAATTCTCATTATTTCTTCCTCGTGTTCTTCTCTTCCTTTCACTATTCCTTGCTACTTTCTTAGTCATAGTCACACTGTAATATCCCAGTCATTCAAAAGTCATTCTCTATATTCTTCGTTTGGTTAAAGAACATAAAACCCACGCATATTGATATATTCCTCGAATTTCATTCACTGCTTTGCTCATCAAAAATCCTGAATAGAATGAAGATTTGGTTCTTATGATTAGCAACGCTTTCTTTCTCTCGTTGTATGAATTTTCCCAACCTAATTACATGGGACAATGAACGGGAAAGATAATCACAATTTTGAGCTTAAATTCGATAGAAAAGTTTCAATTACTATGGAAATTAATTTCAGCTACAGATGGTAGTCACAGTTCATTTCAATTTCAATACATGATTGAATTAGGAGGTATAATGTACAAGAGTAAAATTTAATTTCCATATTAATTATTGTTTATGGTGAAAAGCAATCTCAATAGACTGGTAATTTTCTGTGGTGGTTTGCTTTTTATCAGTGAAAATGATTTACAGAAAATTTAAAGAATCAAGGGACGCCATCATTGCAGATAGCTGAGTAGTGCTATCTTATTTTTTGTAATCACGCAATAAGTCTTATTGTTCATGTTATATTGAAATGATATTATATTGAGATGGGCAAGAATGCAAGAAAGGATAATAAGTATCATTCATTTCGTTCATTTCTATATACAATATCTTAGTATATTGCCAACTGATAAGTTCGTTTTCCTGTATTCTCGTCCAGCTATCAATATAATTGTACGTCAGAACTGTTATGCTCAGTGAAAAAGCTGATTATCGGTCATTATACAGTTTCACAGAAGGCAGTGTACTGGCCATTATCTCCTCAAAGTATAGCAATTATCTGCTCCACCTTCCAGTTTATCATTTTTTATATCACAATATATCATGCCTGTATGATTTCTAAAGGTAATTAATCGTTCAGCACACTCCACATGGTCATTTTTCGGTCAGTGACATTGCAAGATATATGAGTGTAATTAAAAAGTGAATTACATATGGGTAATGAGAGAGAATAATTATGAGTACAATGTTATTCGTAACTCATGATTAAATAGTAGTGGTAATAGTGTGATTGTAACTCCACTGCTGAATAATATAGGTTGTCAAAGATATGATGTGTGATTTGTTTTGGGTTGTTTTTTCTTCTTCTTCTTCTTCAGGCACACTGTTTGATGAAAAACTTACGCTCGTTTTTTAATCTACACTTCTTTGAAAATCTCTTTCAAGGCAAAAAATCCCGCTTAATTTTTTAAGCGTTCATACGACTAATTTCACTAGATAGAAAATATTATCATGATCATGAGTGAAAATATTATCTAAGCTAACTGACGTCACAACCTAAATCCATGGATACATTTTTGCATTTTAGGAAGTGTTTCGGTGGCTGTTATCACTGTATTCAGCATAACGAATTTGATCTAGGCAAAGTGCATAGATGGGAAAATATTAATATGCAGAGAGCAGCTCTTAAGTGCACTTTCGGACTTCAATGTTGGGCCACAGATGGAAATGGCCGCCTGCATAGCATGTCGGTATGATATAAAGTACATGTTCACCTAAACACGCATGGTGCATGTTCATCTACTTCAATTCACGTACAATTATTATACAAGTCAAACTGCAAACGAACCACCGGATATTCATTCTTTTTCTTCCCAGAAGGAATATTTTCTTTGTGTCTATTTTGTTAATGTGGTGTTTTGACACACAATGGCCTGCAGCCATGATTCATGTCTTAATGAATTGTCACCTTGTTCCATCCATGACAACATCCTTTTAATGATTTTGTAGATTGTAATCAAATGTAGGGGGAAGTCTACAAATTGATTTCAAATTTAAAAGAGCAGCGATAATGGAAGTTCTAAGGTCACATACTAAAACGAAAATGAAAATGTACTCATGAACATGATGAAAAAGCAACCATCATTCAAATTCTACCAACTAAAACCAGTGACTGGCCAAATATATAGATACATATCGCCGTGATCGTATACGAGATATCGGTGGTCATGCAATCAAATAAAAAGAAAGTCGCTGCCACTAAAAGAAATTGCTCAGGGTTTTAGCAAACATTTTAATGCATTACTCTGGCGATATAGCAGCAGAACAGTGGAACATGAAACTGATTTCCTCGGGCTAATATTCATACATTCGCCATTCAGAAAGTATCGGATTTGAATGGGTAACAATACCCGAAAGAAAGCCAGCACAAAAAGGGCCTCATGAAAACAAATCTATCTTGGAATATTGCAGAGATCTCCTCCCCTGGTTGTTGAGCGATTGACGCATTTTGAGCGATGTCGACATTGCCATCTTTTACGCAGGCAGGTGCCGATTTGGCCATGTTTAGAGTAAAGTGCTTTTCCTTAGATAAATGGCTGATTAGAAGCCGCGAGTGTGATTTCAACGAACCCTCCATCAACTAATTCATCAAGTGCGAAACCTTTTAAAACGACCAGTGTGGGCTGTTTTATCTGATCAATACCTACTCTTCCCCAAACACTGGAGAGCTGAGAAAATGGAATAAAAAGGACTGAAAGCAAATTTTTAAAAGTGTTAGGAAGATAATCTGGGTGAGGGCTTAATACGATTGCATCCCTTTGAGAGGTGGAGGAAAATCCATTACCGAGAGCACTTGAAATTATAAAAATCAATTAGAGGTAACCTTAGAGAGGTATCAAGGGAGAGACACCTACCTTTGTCTACGATTTGGCTCCTATCCTGTGTATGAGACATGTTTGTAGATGGTGGGCTCATCGAAGGGGTGTAGGCGAGGGGGGCTGGCTGCCTGGATGGCTCGATGTATGCACAGGTGCAGAATGCCTATTATTAAAACTCGATATAATAATCTATTCACGTCGTCGCTCGCTTGTTCAATCGGCTTTTCCGGATCCGAGGGTCGACAGTTATTTCGCAATTACGCCGCTTTTTCTTCAAACGCCCTCGTTGAAATCTCGAGATCTTGAAATAAAATCCTTTCCAAGGTGTTGTACAATGAACAGAATAGTCCACAGAAGCAGAGAAAAGAGAACAGAGAAATTTTGTATACAATATATTGCCACTCTTGTTTAAAAACAAAATTGTATGATATAGTTTAAAAGAGTGGAAGGGGTAATATCTTTGCCTAGATATGAAAACATACCATACAAAGAAGCAAAGCAGAGAGTCACTATGGCAGCTCCTTTCTCGCAGTGCAAAGACGAGGGAGATGAGGAAGAAGCGTGAGATGTTCCTGATGAATGTATTTTTATGTCGGAGATGATCCCAGCTCCTCACAGTCTAATGAAGGATACGGGGTAGGCAGACCGATGAAATGCACCGATACTTTATCTACTCCTCGCTAGATTGAATGGACCCGTAATGAATTAAACTCGGGCTGCGTAACCAGACCTTTGTCGGTCCTTACAATAGGCAGAGAAAATAGACCCCTCTCTTTGCGCTCCACCACAAATTGAAGTAGAGTGTTTACCAATTTTCCGAACTCGCGCTAATGACATACACCGCAATTGAGTTGACTTGATTAAACTCAAAGGAGGGTTAAAGGGGGGTAGGAAAAAATGAGGGGGAAATCAGTGGTGGTAATTAACTTGCATCGAATTAGATTCAATAACTGAATGAAGCGGGAAACACTATGTAAACAAAAATCTCATTAAGTTAGTTTCATTTAGTTGCTATCAGACGTCGTCGCAGCGGGTTCATTAGCGAAACACTGGCAATGAATTCAAGCTGACCCTCCCTCTACGTGTGATTCCTTGAAATAACTCAGCATAACATGTAGACAGACGATAACGGAATGGAATTAATCAGCGTTTCATTAAATGATATCGGGTGAAACTCGACTGAAATAAAACCCACGGCAGGGTTGGTTAGTATGTTCACTCCATTTAAGTACAGATACTGATCATAGTTTGATCCAAACTCCACAAACACACCAGACTGGCAAGCAGAACAGAATGATGTAGAGTAAAGAAAGAGAGATGGGTTATGCTTGAAAACGAATGAAAGTCTTCTGCACGAATGGTGATCTGAACGAGTCTCTCCAGCGATATATTGGTGAAGAGGTGTCCCGGAAGTCTCTCGCAATGATTGACGGATGATGTGGCTTCTTCGTGTACAGCTAACGCGGGAGAATCACTGCATCAGAAGCCGTAGAAGAGAAACATCGAATTCAGAAACCATCAACGAAACAAGAAACCCTTATCTTGTGGGTAAAACACGTCAGTCCAAAACAACATCACGCAGCTCCACTGCGAACGATCCGAAAGGGTTTAGAGGAGAGGCAACCTTTTCAACAAGAATCAACGTATAGTGGTACAGACGACTGAACGAGCTAGAACTTCATAATATCGGGGAAAGTCCGCTCACGTCAGCCAGAGCTTCTGGGGATGAATTCTGTCAATGCCTCGTAGAGTTCGCGTCCACTCTGGTGATGCTTGTGTCGTTCTTCTTCAGACAGAATACGGATATTAAGTAATGTTCGGTTGTTGCTTGTACTCTTTGCCGTACCAGGCAATTATGCACGATTCTCTCTCACCGCATGGGACTAGAATCGTGGGATTATCCGGTATTCTGAGAGCTGCTGATTGCCAGAGTATTCGTTCCCCAACGTTCAATCCCATATACCGTCGTTCTCTTCGTATGTTTCGCACGGTAAATATAACCACACGGGGAAGTAGCACTGAATATTATACCGTTTGTTTACATGCAGTGTGTATAGTCTGCACACATTACGTACGGAGGAAAGACTGCGATTTCGTCTGCTGCTGCTAATAGATGCGTGCGCAGCCCGAGAGCACCCCTGAACACAAGTCAACGATTCACGACGCTTTGCGCTCGGCTTACCTCGTAATGAACTTCAGACGACAACGGCGGGAAAAGAAAATTTGTTTGCGGTTTCTACACCATTATAATGGTCTCGTTCAGCCAGCTCACAAAATGAGGTTGTTTAATGAACCCGAGCATTGTTGTCAGGTCCTACTCCGCCCTCTCTTTACATGAGAGTGCCAATATCAATGTCGAGGGGAAAATGAGTTTCAATGCCGAGTAATTGATGAACCTCATAATGTTATGTAGATTACGAAATAAATTCATGTCCATGCCGGCTGCCGCTCATGCACTCTCATTCATTTCCTTTTTCTCTCTTGTTCTCGTCTATTTTATTTCATTTTATTTACACCAAGTTTTACTTTTTAATCAGCTCACTGTCCTTCCTACCTTCAATAAACTTTTATAAACACGCAGTAAACTATTGCTTCACGCACGGATCTTATGAGAACCAAGATCCATGCTTCACGTAATACTTATTTTCCTGCGCAAAGTAGAAATGATAAGAGGACTTCAGATGAAAATGAATGGCTTCTCTGCGAACAAAAAACAACAAATACGACAAGGAGTTGTAGTTTCTTAATCCCTGTTCTCAAGGGTGGACATTAGATTATGATTAGTACTTCATTTTCATTACTTGTTTTTCTCAGGAGTATAGAAACGAGAAAAAATTAAAGACATTGGTTAACATTGTTATGATTTTAAAAAATCTTGTTTTTGTTACTTGAAAATGGGATAAACACAAGGGTTATAAAAATACCATTCTGAAAGTTTCAAAGTATAATATCAACAGGAAATATTTTTAAATATCAAAAATGTGAACCAATGTTTGAAAAATATGCGATGGTCGGTTGCACAGAATAGACATAAGGAGTGCACATGCGCGTATGACTCACCTAACCGTACTGTGTGTATTGGCGTATCACGCGGCGGGAGGCACATAACGACACTTTCAAATTCAAGCAAAGTGGTCCTCTCAGTGATCGTCTCGTGAGACGAAGGATAATAGAATCGCCGTTTGCGTCAACTTACACTTTTTCATTCTAAATTATGGTTGGTTTCAGGGTTTTTGAGTACAAATACAAGTACTCATACACATGTTTCATCTTAGTTTGAGAATTTTTTAAATCAGCTACTCACAAAGTTAGCCAATGCCTTTAATTAAGGCGCTAATGTAACGCTCTGAGAGGCGACGGGGGGGGGGGGGGGGGCTGAGGGCTGCACCCTTACCCCCAAAGTTGTAAACTCTCATGATATTAAGGCAATGAGGTTTATATAGTTTAAATTCACATTAACATTTTAAATAATGAGAAACTGCTTAAACATGGGTACGTAATAACCCCAGCGGCGAAATATTTGTTTGCTTGTTACAGTTTTGAAAATTGCAAAGTTGATAATGCGTAAAAACATGACACCCCCCCCCCCCCGGCCCGGACTAAATTATCTAGACATGGTCTAATATTCCTCCCACCTCCATAAACTTGTAAGACTGAGTAAAACTAAATTTTCATGGAGATGGAACCCACAATTAGCTCACATCCACCCCCCCCCCCCCATGCATGAAGTATGATTTGATGATTTGATAAGGAACCATGTTGATGGGCCGGCACCCTCAACAGGGGTATATAGACTTCTGGATCTGTGTCAGTACACCGATCAAAGACAACGGCTGGGGGTATATGCTAAAGCAACAATTACAAATCGGTAAGGGGAAAATGGGAGTCGTAGCTCTATTCTCGTCATATTCATTTCTTAGCTGTTCACCCGGTCGACACCCTAATCAGTTACCGTCTCGTCCTTCTCAAGACCAGCCAATCACCAAAGCCTCCTTACCGGGTTCATGCATGCAGTCGTTCGACAAAGACCTTTTGCTGTATCTGGTGAAAATCATCAGGGCCCCGTTGCATAAAATTACCATTGATAGTAACTTTGCCATCAGTGGTAACTTCTATAGAAACCTTGAATTTGATTTACTGTTTAGCAATGTTACCGTGGTAGTTACAATTGACGGCAGAGTTAATGGTAAGTTTTATGCAACGGGGCCCATGTCTGTTCCATACTGATTTTGACAATATGACGAGGTAATTAACCATCAACATATTTCACATGGAAGAGTCGATAATTCAGCAGTATTTCTTAAAACATTTTAATCGTACAAAGTTTATTTTTGAAATAATCATAGGCTATGATAAAGCACTATCAGTGTCATCAGTTAATCTGTTAATTGTCCCTTCGTGTGTTCCCTATATTTCAGTTTGTTTGTTTGTTTAATTTGTATGAATTATTAGCCATCACTGAACTAAGAGTCTCGGGCCTCTTCTCCCGAATATACTGGGGTGGGCGGTTAAACAGGACTCCTCGACCCCCCCCCCCCCCTCCTCCTCGACACTCCTTAACGACGCCTATTCGTTAATAACTCCTTGGTCTATTCGAGGAGTGTCTTCCACTGTGACACATTACAGGTAACACATTTCGAAGGTTCGACATGTAGCTAACTCGCCTTCCCTGTCTTTCCGGTTAAATAGTAATGAGACATGCCTAATTAATTTTGCGACATACCTTAAATAATTTTCGACAACATAAAATGCTCACTGATAATTGTGTTACACAATCATGTTGTCACTCATCCTTTACAATTTAAAGTATTGTGATTCTGACAGAGCTGGTTCAATGGAACATTTTCATAGGTTCGAAAATTGAGACTAGTTGTCTCTCATTGGCCGTTTTGGTTCTTTCCACGATTCGTTAGGTACCGTTATAACTCGAATCATTTAGTGCCGCTTGGTGAGGCTCAGCTCAGCTGCGTTGTGCGAACATAGGTCGGCCTCCCTCGTGAGAAACGCCAACGAGGACATGCCCATACAGGATTAAAAAAAAAAAAAAGTTTGGGACGTATTTTGCGTCAGAAAAAAAGAAGAAGAAGAAAAAAGTTTTTGTTCATATTTTCCATGACATATACTTTTAATGTCTGAAAAGCAAAAAGTGACGGGGAGGGTGTTCGAACCTCTGTGAACCCCTCTGTATCGGCTAGGTAAATTATCTTTAGCTTTAAACTATAAGCCTTCATATCTCTTTAAGTTAGTCTCATTTCAAATCAATATCCTCTCATATATTTAATCTGAATTATTGAATCAATTATCATAAAATATTCATTAACACATTCTTTTGTTAGCTTAATATCACACCAACATGGGATTGACGTGAGAAAGATAAACTTAGCTGAACAAGAAATCACATTCTTATTTAGGCATTTGGGCACAATTATAAATCTTCCTGAGTTACATTTAGGACAAACTGTACAAGCTTTGAACACAGTGTTTGAAGAATGAATTCAAAGTCATGGACAACCAAAGATTTGACCATCCTCATCATGTACATGTTACTAAAGGGCAAGTCCACAACAAGATGAAGTACATTTCAATAAAAAGAATAAAAATTCCAAACAAAACGGTGAAAATTTGATGAAAATCGGATGAAAATAAGGAAGTTAGGAATTTTCAAAGTTTCACAATATTTTAGCAAAACAGTTTTGAACAATCGATATGAATATTCAACGAGTGAGTTGATGATGTCATACCCTCACTATTCTCCATATAATCTATAAAAACATTTATGATTTTTTTTCACTAAAACTGAGAGTCATCCATCGTATCTACACATATTAGACTAAATATTATTTTGTAAGTATGTACGGAGTGTCTAGGACAACTTTTACATTTTTTGTAGCTAAAATATGAAATATTTGTCGTTTCTGTGTACATGGTGTACATAATGTGTGGAAAATAGTAAGGATATGACATCATCAACTCAATGAATATTCATATCGACTGTTCAAAAACTGTTTTGCGAAAAAAAAACCAGCAAGAATTCAAAAATTCAGAACTTCCTTATTTTTCATCCAATTTTCACTGTTTTGTTTGGAAATTTTTACTCTCTTTTTATTAAAAATGAACTTCATCTCCTTGTGGACTTGCCCGTTAAGCTATGAAACACCTACCTCTTTTAAGAATTTTTTCTATTTATTGATTTAATTCGCTGTATGATTTTGAAAAATTTTAATAATTCAGTCAATCAGTGACGGAAGGAATGAATGCATTGCTAAGTGTAAAAGATTATCAAATGTTAAATAGGATTAATTGTACCTAAGACTATCTACGGCTGTTCAATCTTTTTCAGTGGAGTGCAATCGGCTTTCATTTGTTTAGCTGGTCGTTGAGCGCTTAAGCAATGACGCACCTCTCTCTTCATGTTTTCTTTTGCTATCAAATCGTGCCAAAAGGCCGATTTCTCCTCATTTGCGCCTTCAATATTTACCCTGTGAAATGGAATTCCATTCAGTGCGTGTGCGTGTGGATGTTGAAGAGGGGGCGGTGCGAGAATTCCAAAACAGGAGCACAGCCATTCCTCCAAAGATCAGGAAATGGTAGAGTGAATATCATACCGGGTGGAATTTCTCGATGACGACCCGGAAGTTATAGAGGCTAAAGTCACGTACAGCCATAGACATCAACCCACATTGGTAGATAGGGGGAGCACACGAAAGCTTAAAAGTGCCAGCGAGATGACAAGATAATATAGGCCAAGAAGACGAGAAGACAGGTTAAAAGACAAGATGACGAGTTATTGGAACTCGGCAATTCGACTTGTTTGGGACGAGAAGACGAGATGACGAGTAATTGGAACTCCGCAAGTCGACTTGTTTAGAACAATAAGGCGAGATGACGAGTTATTGGAACTAGGCAATTCGACTTGTTTGGGACGAGAAGACGAGATGACGAGTTACTGGAACTTGGCAAGTCGACTTGTTTGGGACGAGAAGACGAGATGACGAGTTACTGGAACTTGGCAAGTCGACTTGTTTGGGACGAGAAGACGAGATGACAAGATGTTGGAACTCGGCAATTCGACTTGTTTGGGACGAGAAGACGAGATGACGAGTTATTGGAACTCGGCAAGTCGGCTTGTTTGGGACGAGACAACGAAATAACAAGCTGTTGGATCCTAGGCAGTTCCAATATCTCTTGACAGAAGGAATATTCAGAGCTTATATCTTGAATATGCATAGTTACTGGAACTTATAGAGCAAAATTTCTTATGATGAGCACCTCTAAAATCAGAGCAAATTCATTCTTCCACTTTATCTTCCGGCTTATCTACACAAAATAAGAATATTTTGTGCATGGTTAAAAATTTGTTTATTCTTTTTGCCCATGTGTAAGGTTTCTTTCATATTAGTGAGGAGAAAATATTTTTTCTTCTTCTTCTTCTTCTTCTTAGATCGCTAAGGCCTCTTTGAAGTGATTTTGATCGTCCCAGGAAGGTCAATCTAGAATGCGATCGCGTTCATCACATGTCATTTTCCTATATTATTATCTATGGTTGTCTTCCGGTATTCCGTCTCTTAAGGATCCTCCCTTTCTTCATGTTCTTTGCGATGCTTATCCAGCATGCATGTCCAGTCTTGATTCTTCTTTCTTTCTTTCTTTAAAAATTCTCTTCTACCCCTTTCTCCTCCTCCGGCGATTTTCTTTTTCTAATCCTATTTCTTCTTTTCTCTTCTGTTTGTTGATTTTCCTCTGAACACTCTCTTCTCTCTCCTCACTTCCTCGTCCCTCCTCTTCTTCCTCCTCCTCTTTCTATTTTAAAACCTACTTTGACCTCTTCTTTTTCACTATGCCTTCTTCCTTTTCTTCTCTGCTTATATATTTAGACTGATATATTTCCCTTTTCCCACGCCTCTCTCTTTCTCTTACTATTAATTCGCTTCCTTCTGCTCTCTTTTATTAAGACGTTTGAACATTTTCTCCTTTTCATGGTTTAGTCATAGCGTTAACGAATAGCTAAACATCCCTGTTTTTCAAAGATCATTTTAACAAGGTGAAAATGATTATTCGAGTGACCTTGTAAACTATATATGCATATCCTAATGCAAAAAAAAAAAAAAGACAAAATAAGAATCTAGATGGTAATCAAGAAGTCAAGTGTAGTAAGTTTTCATGAAGTCTGTCGTTAAAAATTGGCGGATGCCCGGAACAACAAACCTTCAGTTTGGATTGGATGTTTTCGCAGGAGTGGAATTTCACTTGTTAGTCATGACAAGGGATGAGTTCGTTCCGGAGAGGAAATTCACGATCTCAGCCCCGTTTCATAAAACTTGTTATCAGTGACAACTGCCACATTTCTGTGACGAATTTGCTCCCAGCCAATCAGATGCAAGCATTTCAGTAGCTTATAACAGTTACTGCAACTTGTTATCATTGATGACAAATTTTATGAAACGGGGCCCAGAATAGTGGAATCCACTCTCAGAAGAGTAATTCAGCCTTTACGCTGGAGTAGCTTCAACCTCATTTGGAAGGTAATCATAGTATGACTCCTAAAAAAGTTGTTCCAATTTCTTTGTTGTAAGCATGCTAAGAGAGGAGGATGAGGGTGGAAAGAAAGGGTGGGGTAGGGGCCTATAAATATTTAGAAAGCGGCACAAAGTGATATTATTCACAAGCAATTAGGACACTGTGTATAATGTTTGCGTATGTGTATATTACTTAACCCAACCACCCCTTACAGCCTGTACATTAAGCATGTTAAGCTCTTTGCATTTTGCCCGTGACCATCATTGCTCATTGTAATCCCAAATTTACCCATACTAACAGCGAATACCGGAAATTAAACAAGGAAGTTATCATTACCTTAAACGAAGATAATAATATCTCTCCATGCTTATATTTTCATTGTGGTCTTCAGCTATATCCAGAATTATTTCGCACTAAATTTGTACCACGTCATCATGCCTTCTCCGTAAAAGGGGAATGGGGTTACATGACATTATAAATTGCCTTCTTTCGGACAAATTTGTGCCGAAACCCGTCAATCTACTCATAACTATTCCATACTAACATTAAAAGAATGACTTTTCCAACTATACTCGAACCATCACAGAACTTTAGATTCCTTTAAAAAACTTCTCACCCGACATCATGGCAGTCTCCATTACGCCATTTTCATTACACTATTTGAATTTAAAATTCTTGAAAGAATGAATGTTCGAAAGGAACAGCAAACGTTAATTACACGATAAAAACTACTTTCAAAAAATCAAGTGCAGTTTCAAAAGCCCATTGCACTGCTATACAAGTCACGTTCGGCTTACGTTATAAGCCACTGTAAAGTCCACACATTTCTAAAGGGGACAGACAGGGCTAGTTGTCCGTTATTCACATTAACCTAGAATCTCCAGATTCAAGTCTCTACATTTTCTTCTTAGAATGTGACCCATGTATTCAGATTAAACATAAATTTGTAGCCTGTGCCATTGACCGCTTTAACTTTGAATAAAGCAATAATAATTCAGGTGTATTCCTCTGTACCCATAATGGTACAACCGTGTAATTTGAATACGTACCATTAAATTACGGTGTATATGATCAAATTACCGTGTTTGCACCATGGGCGCCATGGTACACTTTTTTAAAAAGGGTTTGCATGTTGTAGATCAAGGCTCAACAGTTATAGGCTATTCAGATATTCAGCACTTCTGCTACGCAGTGACGATATTGCGCCTCATCCCTTTAAGCTTCATCAAACGATTATTATAACCGATTACAATTTACCACACCCGGGTCGAAAGAGGCAATGCAGATTAGCAGTAGAGGGATTCGAACCTTCAAACAACATCGTAAAAAATCCACGACAGTAGGCACCATCGCTGATATCTTTGTTCACCTTTCGTTACTTTTCACATTTTGATGGACAACAACATTTAATGTGGCATATTCAAGACGATATCGTTAGAATCGTTTTGAGTCAGATCATGCTTGTGGCATCGAGGTAGCATAAAAATGTTCACTATCTTTTAATCAAATCCTCATCAGAGATGCAAGCATGTCGTAGGCGAATCTAAAAGTCGAAAATTAATTATCTCGCATCAGTCTGGGGGTGCTTCTCGACTATTCTATTTCTCCACCATTTCCTCCCTTTTTTATTTTCGCGCAGTTTACTGCTGAAAATCAAGATTGATTCTTTCCCTTTGTTCAAAAGAATCAAATATATTGAATCTACCTTAGCGCTTCTCATAAGCGAAGGAGGTAATTCAAGATTGAATCTTTGTTTCGTTCGCCCCAGGCTGCCTTAAAATGAAGGCGTCTGCTTACCAAGTCGAAGCAGGTATGAATATTGCTCTTCTTGTTACACACTTGCTCCTTAATCTTCTCCTTCTCTTTCTCTCTCTTTCCTTCTCCTCTCTCTCTCTCTCTCTCTCTCTCTCTCTCTCTCTCTCTCTCTCTCTCTTCCTCTGAGTAAAAAGCAACCAAAGACATTGCCTTTACTGTCTGCCTTTCACCGCCAAGTTCCGATAACAATTATTTCCTAGACGAGGAGGGGAACTCTGGCCAAATACCGATTCTAAACGATCGATACTCATTTTATTTGGCTGGCAACAGAAATACGTTCGACTTTCAACGCACGCATTTACGCGCGCTTCTGATTACCATAGCCGCTAGCGCCAAACGAGTGTCGAGTGCCCCAGCCGGAGTTTCGCTGGCGCACATCCATTCGGTAGCTTGCGGGGGTTGCAACCCACCACCAAACTTCCCGACATGTCGTGCATGCAAAATCGAACTGGGAGCTAATGTTTTTCTTCAGGTTTGAGCCACAAAAACCGATCCCCGGTCGAGATTCAAGGAGCCGTCGAAACAGGGACAAGTGGCGCAGGTTTAATTCGAGCGCTATCTCATTTTTGGTTTGTCATGTCATACGAGCGCGCGGCTGGACAGCTGAGACTAACTCAGATTTAATGACGAGTCCTCGAAACATCACTCGGCTATTTTGATTGATGGTGAAAACTCTGGTCGATTCTTAATATAATCGGTGAAGAAATGAGAGAGTCCCATTATTTACCACGTTCCACTATAATCACACCACAGTAATTAAGTTGACGGAGGTTTGCAAATGCTATGAAAACACGGACCAGATATGTAATATCGTCTCGACCTCGTAAATATTGCAAAGTGTAATTGGAAGAGAGAAAACATTTTGGTAGCAGAGATAGCTGTTATTGTTGTTGTTGTTTGGTTACTTTTAATGGTTCTTTCCAAGCAGATTACAATACTGATTGCTGACCAGTCTCTTTTAAGATCACTTCATTAGACCTAAACCATACCGCCATTTTTTTTCAAAATTTGTTTGTTTGTTTGTTTGTTTGTCTTGTTCTATTCGCGCATTCTTATGTCCGCGTGATAGTACTAAGTGGTCATAAAAGCAATGTCTGGTGGGAGCGTGCGATTGGTCCCATTAAAATGATAATCTGTCCCCTTGGTATCGTAGTGAAGCTCTACAAGTCAAGTTATTTATATAGGGTAACTGATTCCATATCAGTGGCGACCACCAATTCCAATGTCAGTATCAAATAGGAGGATCACATTTTATGCCTTCCACGTATCGATTTTATCAGCCAAAGTTTTCATTATTCTGTAGGTCTTCATACTATTTCGATGTACGTAGGCCTATTATAGTTTTATAGAAAATACTAAAATTAAAACTAGTGGGGAGCAGCATAATTTAGGGCAAGGTTATAATTGTATGATTGTATTGGGTTTCTTTCTGATATAAAAAAAAAATGTTCAGTTTTACTGATTCAGTAATACCCGATTTCATTTAATTCTTCTGGATTTCTTTTTAATGCATGTAATAAGTAATAAGCAGCCCGGTGGTCGTGAATTCATTCAGGGGTTCGACCAACCGAAGACCAGCATACGCTTCTCTGCGGTTTCTTGAATATACAATTGTTTTATTGGAACTTAATGGATGTTATACATACTGGTGTAAAAGATAAATGATAAAAAGAAAGACAGGGTGTTTAGACATCTCAGTTTTTGACAGTTCCGTAATTGTCGCGCGTCACTCCTCGGGCGTCATATAAGATCTTCTAAAGAAAAGTCTTAAAATCTGTGCAAATGCGAACACTTGCTATAATCATGGCTATGTGTCACGCGAGATCAAAGAAATATGTTGATAATATTGGTTTTACCTTTACTGAGTACTGGCTTAATTACAAATAAGAAAGAAAAAAAAACCCCTAAAATTTGATGACTTATGAATCCCTGATAACTTCATTACAATCTGTACCGTAGACTTGCAAAAAATTATTAAGCAGAGGCTGAAACCGGTGAACACCCCCACACCAATCTGAAGACATTCATGTACACCAATCAGTACAACTTGCAAGAGAACTATAAGAAGCAAGTGGGGTTTCTTCGTACCTTATACCCAGGGGCTGACTGACCATGGGGAGTTTGGAGAGGTTTCCCCCAGAGCCGCTCATTATCTTGGCTTAAGAGTCGGTCGATTTGTGACTTGATGGCTGGTTTCTCCAACTGAATTTCAGTCTTAGTCCACTCTGCTTTAATACATCCCTTATGAGGAGGAATCATATTTTTCTCTTCTTAGTTTTTGAAAATGTTTGTGTGTGTGTGAGGGTGTGTGTGTGTGTGGGGGGGGTGCAAATGTGAAGCATGAAACAATTCCCCCCAAATTATTCTCGACCTCCCCGCTTACTCGCAGGTTACAGCTTTAATGTATTGACCTGCATGCCCTCCGATGTTGAGGACCAGAAAAGGCACTGAAATGAAAATCCAGAATCTGCAAGGGTCACCTTGTGTCTAGGATGGGTTAGGAGTAAAAAAGAAAAACTAATTGAAGATTGTGGGATAATCGTTGGAAAATTGTTTGTTGGTTAACCGGGGAAATTGTGTTAAACTTGTTGAATGCATGATTGTCAAAGATTGTTAGTTACCCAATGGCAGATTGTGAGTTTAAACTGGTCTGTTGTGGATTAGCCAAAGAACGATTGTGGGTTAATCGCTGGAAGATTGTTGGTTAATCGATAGAAAATTGTGGATTGACCATGTTGACCGGTGGAAGGTTTATGCTGGAAGATTGTGAGTTTACCTGGGGAGCATTTCATGAAAGGACTTGTCGGATGTTTTATCCAACAAAGTCTGTTTTATCCGGCAGTTGCCATAGTAACGATACTTCTCAGCCAATCAAAATCAAGGAAAGATGTCAGATATGACAACTTGTCAGACAACAAATGTTGATGAAACGCTCCCCAGATTATGAATTTCAGTGTACCGGTTAGCATTGTGGGTTAAAGATTTTAGGTTTACTGGTGAAAGATTTTAAATCGCTGAAATATTATAGGAGCGGTGAAAATGGGTTAGCCGCGTTAGCGGTTAGGAGATAATGGGTTAGCCAATAAACGAATCAATAGTACAATATAGTAAAATACTTGATTCTCTTGAAAATGCTGATACATTACCACAGCGAGACATTAGTTTCAGAAGGTGATCCAAATCATCTCCTCTCGAAATGCAAGCCGATGAGTTCCTTGTCGAACCAAGAACAGTCCTTTGTATTGTATACGTGCGTTGCTGAGGTAATATCTGCAGGAGCTGGGAGCTGCATTTTAGGGCAGCTGGGTGCAGGCATCGATTCAGGAAATTAAGAATGCTTGAAGAAAAGACCCAGCTTCATATCACCCGCAATTATTACCCTCCACCCTCATTCAGACAACGTACACATATCATTCAATTATATTACACTGTTCCCACTGACAGGGGTCGTAATTTTTTTCTCCTCGTTTGAGTACCTTCCAGATCACTTTTTCTAAAGGACTACATGCTAGTTTCGAAGTATCCTTATGAGAGCGCGCAGATACTGCGCATAAATTCTGTTGCCGCTTGATTAAGAGCGGGGGGGGGGGGGGGGGGGGGCGCAAAGCCGTCAATATTCCTGAAGTATAATATCTATTTCAGTGTTTTTATCTGGTGCCAGTGAGGACGTCTCACCCGACTGCTTCATTTCTTTCTCTCCCATCGTATCTCACCGATCCATAAGTACATGCTCTTAACTTGATTACGAATGTATATGAAAATTAAGAGTGAGCAAGCAAGGCGCGTGTCCAATACAAGAACTCTTCTGTCTACTTTGTCTCTCTTCCTCCATCTCCAACTTTCTATCTCTGTGAATAGACTATGAGATTATTGGAAACTTCGTCAAATTAGATGTGCAAACCTGATCTAGAACGTGAACGTGTTTATCGTGAGAGAAAATAGAATGCACTTTGAAAAGTGCCGATTTCTACAGAATGGTGATGAATCCTATAGTCATGCTTTTCCTTCAAGGTGGTGAAAGTGAATTGCTTCTCCTTCTGCGGTGGAAGGCATATTACCTGATCGAATTGAATATTAGTATATTGAGCAGTGAACCATTCTGTTGATGATACAGAAGGGATATGGAAGAAATGGGGCGGTTGGGGGAATTTTGACAGGTGACTGCTCTCGACAGGTTCCACAGCCCTTCATTATTTTATTCCTTGTGGGGAAACAATATGAGTGAACCGCTATAGAAAGGTTGCTCTTATAAGTAGGTGGCTACTGTGACATGTTTCACCATCATCTATATTCAACGATAAACGCTGACGCATAGTCATGCAAGCAATGTCAGTCCCATTATTTGAGATAAGGGAGAAAGAGGGCACTCGAGAAAAATTATACTTGCATGCTGTGGGATCCCCCCCCCCCTTCATCATGCCCACAGAGAGGGTGCATGTTCGCACATGCGTATGGGCATAATTTTGCGGGGGGGGGGGGGGAGGGATGCTGCATCATACCGTTGCATAAAACTTACTAGAATCGTAGCTTTGCTATTATAGTAGCTCTTCATGGAATACTGGATTTTGATTGGCTGTTGAGCAACATGCCATGCTCAAGCCAATCAAAATCCAGTATTCCATGAAGAGTTGCTATAATAGCAAAGCTACTATTATAGTAAGTTTTATGCAACGGGCCCCAGTTTGTAAAAGTTATAACCTTATCTTATGAGGTTTCCCTTTTTTTACTGCTTATACACCTTCCCCAATACAATGTACTTTAAAGTTTATATTTACCTGGCTAATTCAAATGTATATCTAAATACCAATTTACTACAACTTCTTTAAGTTGCCCTGTAATTACGTTTCAATCACACTATATTGCATTGTTTAATATACATATCAATTTCAATATGCTTTTTCTATATGAATTATTGCTTGTATTAATATAATAATCTATATACATGTTTTTATTCTTGGGGTGTTTACATGCAAGTCCAGGTCGGGAAGGATAGCCTGCGGGCTACAGTTATTTATTTAACTTTTTCCTTTTCCAGGCAACCTGGACTTGTTCTGCAAACATCCCTTTTCACTCTGTAATTGTATTTTCTCCTTTTTTTGTTGAAATGCCGAATAAAATAATAATAATAATAATATAACCACGTCGTTGAAATGCAAGATGTTATAAAGATGTAAGGACCCTGTAATTTGAAACTTTGTGTATAATTTTACAAATCATGGAAATTCCATCTTGATATGCTCGGTGGCCATTCTTTATCTTTCTTTTTTTTTTTTTTTACTACCTTTCATTACAAATTCGATTAAACAAAAGTGAGGCATTACCATTAAATCGGAAATTTTCAATAACGCAGAAGAACTTGACGAGAAGATTTTTTTTCTAAAAAAAAGTCCGTTTCACTGACAAGAAAAAGATACATTAAACAGTAATATAGCAATTCAAATGCTAAAAAAAAAGCTTGCGAATACCATGAAAATATTTAGGAAATCAATATAATTTCCAATATAACTGACTTTGCTCTCTGAATCATTTTTATTCCCTAAACAAAATGTTTGCATTATGAATGGCTGCTTTCCTGTACTCTCAAGGGGTTTGGCATACTATAGAAACATCGACAAAACAAAAATACATTTTCCATTCAATTTCAATTGACCTGCTTATTTCTTTTCCAATTTTCATGCATACTGATATAGCCTAGATATGTTGGGAATGTCAAAAGGAGAACTTCAAAGTGGGCAATTCGCCGATTGGTGGGGACATACTTTTGTCGG
>CM057165.1:26263789-26288651 GCA_029962745.1 Echinometra lucunter | reverse complement strand
TTTTAAAAGTGTTGGAAGATAATCTGGGTGAGGGCTTAATACGATTGCATCCCTTTGAGAGGTGGAGGAAATCCATACGAGAGCACTTGAAATTATAAAAATCAATTAGAGGTAACCTTAGAGAGTATCAAGGGGAGAGACAACCTACCTTTGTCTACGATTTGGCTCCTATCCTGTGTATGAGACATGTTTGTAGATGGTGGGCTCATACGAAGGGGTGTAGGCGAGGGGGCTGGCTGCCCTGGATGGCTCGATGTATGCACAGGTGCAGAATGCCTATTATTAAAACTCGATATAATAATCTATTCACGTCGTCGCTCGCTTGTTCAATCGGCTTTTTCCGGATCCGAGGGTCGACAGTTATTTCGCAATTACGCCGCTCTTTTCTTCAAACGCCCTCGTTGAAATCTCGAGATCTTGAAATAAAATCATTTCCAAGGTGTTGTACAATGAACAGGATAGTCCACAGAAGCAGAGAAAAGAGAACAGAGAAATTTGTATACCTATATTTGCCACTCTTGTTAAAAACAAAATTGTATGATATAGTTTAAAAGAGTGGAAGGGGGTAATATCTTTGCCTAGATATGAAAACATACCATACAAAGAAGCAAAGCAGAGAGGTCACTATGGCAGCTCCTTTCTCGCAGTGCAAAGACGAGGGAGATGAGGAAGAAGCGTGAGATGTTCCTGATGAATGTATTTTTATGTCGGAGATGATCCCAGCTCCTCACAGTCTAATGAAGGATACGGGGTAGGCAGACCGATGAAATGCACCGATACTTTTATCTACTCCTCGCTAGATTGAATGGACCCGTAATGAATTAAACTCGGGCTGCGTAACCAGACCCTTGTCGTCCTTACAATAGGCAGAGAAAATAGACCCCCTCTCTTTGCGCTCCACCACAAATTGAAGTAGAGTGTTTACCAATTTTCCGAACTCGCGCTAATGACATACACCGCAATTGAGTTGACTTGATTAAACTCAAAGGAGGGTTAAAGGGGGGCAGGAAAAAATGAGGGGGGAAATCAGTGGTGGTAATTAACTTGCATCGAATTGATTCAATAACTGAATGAAGCGGGAAACACTATGTAAACAAAAATCTCATTAAGTTAGTTTCATTTAGTTGCTATCAGACGTCGTCGCAGCGGGTTCATTAGCGAAACACTGGCAATGAATTCAAGCTGACCCTCCCTCTACGTGTGATTCCTTGAAATAACTCAGCATAACATGTAGACAGACGATAACGGAATGGAATTAATCAGCGTTTCATTAAATGATATCGGGTGAAACTCGACTAAAATAAAGCCCACGGCAGGGTTGATTAGTATGTTCACTCCATTTAAGTACAAATACTGATCATAGTTTGATCCAAACTCCACAAACACACCAGACTGGCAAGCAAAACAGATGTAGAGTAAAGAAAGAGAGATGGGTTATGCTTGAAGACGAATGAAGTCTTCTGCACGAATGGTGATCTGAACGAGTCTCTCCAGCGATATATTGGTGAAGAGGTGTCCCGGAAGTCTCTCGCAATGATTGACGGATGATGTGGCTTCTTCGTGTAGAGCTAACGTGGAAGAATCATTGCATCAGAAGCCGTAGAAGAGAAACATCGAATTCAGAAACCATCAACGAAACAAGAAACCCTTGTCTTGTGAGTAAAACACGTCAGTCCAAAACAACATCACGCAGCTCCACTGCGAACGATCAGAAAGGGTTTAGAGGAGGGGCAACCTTTTCAAGAAGAATCAACGTGTAGTGGTACAGATGATTGAACGAGCTAGAGCTTCATAATATCGGGAAAAGTCCGCTCACGTCAGCCAGAGCTTCTGGGGATGAATTCTGTCAATGCCTCGTCGAGTTCGCGTCCACTCTGGTGATGCTTGTGTCGTTCTTCTTCAGACAGAATACGGATATTAAGTAATGTTCGGTTGTTGCTTGTACTCTTTGCCGTACCAGGCAATTATACACGATTCTCTCTCACTGTATGGGACTAGAATCGTGGGATTATCCGGTATTCTGAGAGCTGCTGATTGCCAGAGTATACTTTCCCCTACGTTCAATCCCATATACCGTCGCTTTCTTCGTATGTTTCGCACGGTAAATATAACCACACGGGGAAGTGGCACTGAATATTATACCGTTTGTTTACATGCAGTGTGTATAGTCTGCACACATTACGTACGGAGGAAAGACTGCGATTTCGTCTGCTGCTGCTGCTAATAGATGCGTGCGCAGCCCGAGAGCACCCCTGAACACAAGTCAACGATTCACGACGCTTTGCGCTCGGCTTACCTCGTAATGAACTTCAGACGACAACGGCGGGAAAAGAAAATTTGTTTGCGGTTTCTACACCATTATAATGGTCTCGTTCAGCCAGCTCACAAAATGAGGTTGTTTAATGAACCCGAGCATTGTTGTCAGGTCCTACTCCGCCCTCTCTTTACATGAGAGTGCCAATATCAATGTCGAGGGAAAAATGAGTTTCAATGCCGAGTAATTGATGAACCTCATAATGTTATGTAGATTACGAAATAAATTCATGTCCATGCCGGCTGCCGCTCACGTACTCTCATTCACCTCCTTTCTCTCTCTTTTTCTCGTCTATTTTATTTCATTTTATTTACACCAAGTTTTACTTTTTAATCAGCTCACTGTCCTTCCTGCCTTCAATAAACTTTTATAAACACGCAGTAAACTATTGCTTCACGCATGGATCTTATGAGAACCAAGATCCATGCTTCACGTAATACTTATTTTCCTGCACAAAGTAGAAATGATAAGAGGACTTCAGATGAAAATGAATGGCTTCTCTGCAAACAAAAAACAACAAATACGACAAGGAGTTGTAGTTTCTTAATCCCTGTTCTCAAGGGTGGACATTAGATTATGATTAGTACTTCATTTTCATTACTTGTTTTTCTCAGGAGTATAGAAACGAGAAAAAATTAAAGACATTGGTTAACATTGTTATGATTTTTAAAAATCTTGTTTTTGTTACTTGAAAATGGGATAAACACAAGGGTTATAAAAATACCAGTCTGAAAGTTTCAAAGTATAATATCAACAGGAAATATTTTTAAAAATAAAAAATGTGAACCAATGTTTGAAAAATATGCGATGGTCGGTTGCACAGAATAGACATAAGGAGTGTACATGCGCGTATGACTCACCTAACCGTACTGTGTGTATTGGCGTATCACGCGGCGGGAGGCACATAACGGCACTTTCAAATTCAAGCAAAGTGGTCCTCTCAGTGATCGTCTCGTGAGACGAAGGATAATAAAATCGCCGTTTGCGTCAACTTACACTTTTTCATTCTAAATTATGGTTGGTTTCAGGGTTTTTGAGTACAAATACAAGTACTCATACACATGTTTCATCTTAGTTTGAGAATTTTTTAAATCAGCTATATATACTCACAAAGTTAGCCAATGCCTTTAATTAAGGCGCTAATGCAACGCTCTGAGAGGCGACGGGGGGCTGAGGGCTGCACCCTTACCCCCAAAGTTGTAAACTCTCATGATATTAAGGCAATGAGGTTTATATAGTTTAAATTCACATTAACATTTTAAATAATGAGAAACTGCTTAAACATGGGTACGTAATAACCCCAGCGGCGAAATATTTGTTTGCTTGTTACAGTTTTGAAAATTGCAAAGTTGATAATGCGTAAAAACATGACACCCCCCCCCCCCCCCCCCCCCCCCCCCCCCGGCCCGGACTAAATTATCTAGACGTACTCTAATATTCCTCCCACCTCCATAAACTTGTAAGACTGAGTAAAACTAAATTTTCATGGAGATGGAACCCACAATTAGCTCACATCCACCCCCCCCCCCCCCCCATGCATGAAGTATGATTTGATGATTTGATAAGGAACCATGTTGATGGGCCGGCACCCTCAACAGGGGTATATAGACTTCTGGATCTATGTCAGTACACCGATCAAAGACAAAGGCTGGGGGTATATGCTGAAGCAACAATAACAAATCGGTAAGGGGAAAATGGGAGTCGCAGCTCTATTCTCGTCATATTCATTTCTTAGCTGTTCACCCGGTCGACACCCTAATCAATTACCGTCTCCTCCTTCTCAAGACCAGCCAATCACCAAAGCCTCGTTACCGGGTTCATGCATGCAGTCGTTCGACAAAGACCTTTTGCTGTATCTGGTGAAAATCATCAGGGCCCCGTTGCATAAAATTACCATTGATAGTAACTTTGCCATCGGTGGTAACTTCCATAGAAACCTTGAATTTGATTTACTGTTTAGCAATGTTACCGTGGTAGTTACAATTGACGGCAGAGTTAATGGTAAGTTTTATGCAACGGGGCCCATGTCTGTTCCATATTGATTTTGCCAATATATGACGAGGTAATTAACCATCAACATATTTCATATGGAAAAGTCGATAATTCAGCAGTATTTCTTAAAACAGTTTAATCGTACAAAGTTTATTTTTGAAATAATCATAGGCTACGATAAAGCACTATCAGTGTCATCAGTTAATCTGTTAATTGTCCCTTCGTGTGTTCCCTATATTTCAATTTGTTTGTTTGTTTCTTTCTTTCTTTCTTTAATTTGTATGAATTATTAGTCATCATTGAACTAAGAGTCTCGGGCCTCTTCTCCCGAGTATATTGGGATGGGCGGTTGAACAGGACTCCTCGACCCCACCCCCCCCCCCCCCCCTCCTCCTCGACACTCTTTAACGGCGCCTATTCTGTTAATAACTCCTTGGTCTATTCGAGGAGTGTCTTCCACTGTGACACATTACAGGTAACACATTTCGAAGGTTCGACATGTAGCTAACTCGCCTTCCTTGTCCTTCCGGTTAAATAGTAATGAGACATGCCTAATCAATTTGGGAGATACCTTAAATAATTTTCGACAACATAAAATGCTCACTGATAATTATGTTAGACAATCATGTTGTCACTCATCCTTTACAATTTAAAGTGACAGATTCTGACAGAGCTGGTTCAATGGAACATTTTCATAGGTTCGAAAATTGAGACTAGTTGTCTCTCATTGGCCGTTTTGGTTCTTTCCACGATTCGTTAGGTACCGTTATAACTCGAATCATTTAGTGCCGCTTGGTGAGGCTCAGCTGCGTTGTGCGAACATAGGTCGGCCTCCCTCGTGAGAAACGCCGACGAGGACATGCCCATACAGGATTTTTTTTTTAAAGTTGGGGGACGTATTTTGGGGGTCCGCCCACTTAACCGAAGGCCCGCGAGGCCGACTTTTCTCGTCTCGTATTTTCCTTCATCACAAATAATGCGCTATCGGTATATGAAATAATTATGTCTCCTTTAGCATGTTTAGTCCTCGTTGCCCTTAATAATTATTAAACTTCCTTCTGGCACAGGAATTGGTCAGAGTGGTGTGATTATTAGAAATTACAATTTGCTATTTTCGGCCTCGCGGGCCTTCGGTGAAGTGGGTTGTCACCGTATTTTGCGTCAGAAAAAAAAGAAGAAGAAGAAAAAAAAATTGTCATATTTTCCATGACATATACTTTTAATGTCTGAAAAGCAAAAAGTGAAGGGGAGGGCGTTCGAGCCCCTGTGAACCCCTCTGTATCGGCTAGGTAAATTATCTTTAGCTTTAAACTATAAGCCTTCATATCTCTTTAAGTTAGTCTCATTTCAAATTAATATCCTCTCATATATTTAATCTGAATTATTGAATCAATTATAATAAAATATTCATTAACACATTCTTTTGTTAGCTTAATATCACACCTACATGGGATTGACGTGAGAAAGATAAACTTAGCTGAACAAGAAATCACATTCTTATTATTTAGGCATTTAGGCACAATTATAAATCTTCCTGAGTTACATTTAGGACAAACTGTAGAAGCTTTGAACACAGTGTTTGAAGAATGAATTCAAAGTCATGGACAACCAAAGATTTGTATACTTATTTAGGCATTTAGGCACAATTATAAATCTTCCTGAGTTACATTTAGGACGCACTGTACAAGCTTTGAACACAGTGTTTGAAGAATGAATTCAAAGTCATGGACAACCAAAGATTTGACCATCCTCATCATGTACATGTTCCTAAAGGACAAGTCCACAACAAGATGAAGTACATTTCAGTAAATTATTTCAATATTTTATTTTTACTGTTTAACTATTTTTACAACTCTTAAGTTATAGGGGGCTGGAATCTACAAGCCCGGCTTTTCAGCAGTCCCCTCCATTACCAACCTTTTTTCAGGCTCTTGTACACGGGTACTATTTATATTTACGAATTCACTGTTAAGTTTCATTTTTTTTTACCTTGTACGATGCATACTTTGTATTCTGTTTATATTATGTTGGAAATGGAAAATAAACGAAATGAAATGAAATGAAATAAAAAGAATAAAAATTCCAAACAAAACGGTGAAAATTTGACGAAAATCGGATGAAAATAAGGAAGTTAGGAATTTTCAAAGTTTCACAATATTTTAGCAAAACAGTTTTGAACAATCGATATGAATATTCAACGAATGAGTTGATGATGTCATACCCTCACTATTCTCCATATAATCTATAAAAACATTTATGATTTTTTTTTTTTCACTAAAACTGAGAGTCATCCATCATCGTATCTACACATATTAGACTAAATATTATTTTGTAAGTATGTACGGAGTGTCTAGGACAACTTTTACATTTTTTTGTAGCTAAAATATGAAATATTTGTCGTTTCGTGTACATGGTGTACATAATGTGTGGAAAATAGTAAGGATATGACATCATCAACTCAATGAATATTCATATCGACTGTTCAAGAACTGTTTTGCGAAAAAAAAACAGCAAAAATTCAAAAATTCATAACTTCCTTATTTTTCATCCAATTTTCACTGTTTTATTTGGAAATTTTTACTCTCTTTATTGAAATGAACTTCATCTCCTTGTGGACTTGCCCGTTAAGCTATGAAACACCCACCTCCTTTAAGAATTTTTTTATATTTATTTATTTAATTCGCTGTATGATTTTGAAAAATTGGAATAATTCAGTCAATCAGTGACGGAAGGAATGAATGCATTGCTAAGTGTAAAAGATTATCAAATGTTAAATAGGATTAATTGTACCTTAGGCTATCTACGGCTGTTCAATCTTTTTCAGTAGAGTGTAATCGGCTTTCATTTGTTTAGCTGGTCGTTGAGCGCTTAAGCAATGACGCACCTCTCTCTTCATGTTTTCTTTTGCTATCAAATCGTGCCAAAAGGCCGATTTCTCCTCATTTGCGCCTTCAATATTTACCCTGTGAAATGGAATTCCATTCAGTGCGTGTGCGTGTGGATGTTGAAGAGGGGGCGGTGCGAGAATTCCAAAACGGGAGCACAGCCATTCCTCCAAAGATCAGGAAATGGTAGAGTGAATATCATACGGGTGGAATTTCTCAATGACGACCCGGAAGTTATAGAGTCTAGAGTCACGTACAGCCATAGACATCAACCCACTTTGATAGATAGGGTGAGCACACGAAAGCTTAAAAGTGCCAGCGAGATGACAAGATAATATAGGCCAAGAAGACGAGAAGACAGGTTAAAAGACAAGATGACGAGTTATTGGAACTCGGCAATTCGACTTGTTTGGGACGAGAAGACGAGATGACGAGTAATTGGAACTCCGCAAGTCGACTTGTTTAGAACAATAAGGCGAGATGACGAGTTATTGGAACTCGGCAATTCGACTTGTTTGGGACGAGAAGACGAGATGACGAGTTACTGGAACTCGGCAAGTCGACTTGTTTGGGACGAGAAGACGAGATGACAAGTTGTTGGAACTCGGCAATTCGACTTGTTTGGGACGAGAAGACGAGATGACGAGTTATTGGAACTCGGCAAGTCGACTTGTTTGGGACGAGAAGAGGAGATGACAAGTTGTTGGAACTCGGCAAGTCGACTTGTTTGGGACGAGACGACGAAATAACAAGCTGTTGGATCCTAGGCAGTTCCAATATCTCTTGACAGAAGGACTATTCAAAGCTTATATCTTGAATATGTATAGTGACAATGAATCCTACTTATAGAGCAAAATTTCTTATGATGAACACCTCTAAAATGAAAGCAGATTCTTCCACTTTATCTTCCGGCTCATCTACACAAAATAAGAATATTTTGTGCATGATTAAAAATTTGTTTATTCTTTTTGCCCATGTGTAAGGTTTCTTTCATATTAGTGAGGAGAAAATATTTGTTCTTCTTCTTCTTCTTCTTCTTCTTAGATCGCTAAGGCCTCTTTTAAGTGATTTTGATCGTCCCAGGAAGGTCAATCTAGAATGCGATCGCGTTCATCACATGTCACTTTCCTATATTATTATCTATGGTTGTCTTCCGGTATTCCGTCTCTTAAGGATCCTCCCTTTCTTCATGTTCTTTGCGATGCTTATCCAGCATGTCCAGTCTTGATTCTTCTTTCTTTCTTTCTTTAAAAATTCTCTTCTACCCCTTTCTCTTCCTCCGGCGATTTTCTTTTTCTAATCCTATTTCTTCTTTTCTCTTCTGTTGTTGATTTTCCTCTGAACACTCTCTTCTCTCTCCTCACTTCCTCGTCCCTCCTCTTCTTCCTCCTCCTCTTTCTATTTTAAAACCTACTTTGACCGCTTCTTTTTCACTATGTCTTCTTCCTTTTCTTCTCTGCTTATATATTTAGGCTGATACATTTCCCTTTTCCCACCCCTCTCTCTATCTCTTACTATTAATTCGCTTCCTTCTGCTCTCTTTTATTAAGACGTTTGAACATTTTCTCCTTTTCATGGTTTAGTCATAGCGTTAACGAATAGCTAAATATCCCTGTTTTTCAAAGATCATTTTAACAAGGTGAAAATGATTATTCGAGTGACCTTGTAAACTATATATGCATATCCTAATGCAAAAAAAAAAAAAAAAAAAAAAGGAAGACAAAAATAAGAATCTAGATGGTAATCAAGAAGTCAAGTGTAGTAAGTTTTCATGAAGTCTGTCGTTAAAAATTGCCGGATGCCCGGAACAACAAACCTTCAGTTTGGATTGGATGTTTTCGCAGGAGTGGAATTTCACTTGTTAGTCATGATAAGGAATGAGTTCGTTCCGGAGAGGAAATTCACGATCTGAGCCCCGTTTCATAAAACTTGTTATCAGTGACAACTGCCACATATATGTGACTAATTTGCTCCCAGCCAATCAGATGCAAGCATTTCAGTAGCTTATAACAGTTATTGCAACTTGTTATCATTGATGACAAATTTTATGAAACGGGGCCCAGAATAGTGGAATCCACTCTCAGAAGAGTAATTCAGCCTTTACGCTGGAGTAGCTTCAACCTCATTCGGAAGGTAATCATAATATGACTCCTAAAAAAGTTGGTTCCAATTTCTTTGCTGTAAGCATGCTAAGAGAGGAGGATGAGGGTGGAAAGAAAGGGTGGGGTAGGGGCCTATAAATATTTAGAAAGAGGCACAAAGTGATATTATTCACAAGCAATTAGGACACTGTGTATAATGTTTGCGTATGTGTATATTACTTAACCCAACCACCCCTTACATCCTGTACATTAAGCATGTTAAGTCCTTTGCATTTTGCCCGTGACCATCATTGCTCATTGTAATCCCAAATTTACCCATACTAACAGCGAATACCGGAAATTAAACAAGGAAGTTATCATTACCTTAAACGAAGATAATAATATCTCTCCATGCTTATATTTTCATTGTGGTCTTCAGCTATATCCAAAATTATTTCGCACTAAATTTGTACGACGTCGTCATGCCTTCTCCGTAAAAGGGGAATGGGGTTACATGACATTATAAATTGCCTGTATGCGCGTCTTCTTTCGGACGAATTTGTGCCGAAACCCGTCAATCTACTCATAACTATTCCATACTAACATTAAAAGAATGACTTTTCCAACTATACTCGAACCATCACAAAACTTTAGATTCCTTTAAAAAAAAATTTCTCACCCGACATCATGGCAGTCTCCATAACGCCATTTTCATTACAATTATTTGAATTTATAATTCTTGAAAGAATGAATGTTCGAAAGGAACAGCAAACGTTAATTACACGATAAATACTACATGTACTTTCAAAAAATCAAGTGCAGTTTCAAAAGCCCATTGTACTGCTATGCAAGTCACATTCGGCTTACGTTATAAGCCACTGTAAAGTCCACACATTTCTAAAGGGGACAGACAGGGCTAGTTGTCCGTTATTCACATTAACCTAGAATCTCCAGATTCAAGTCTCTACATTTTCTTCTTAGAATGTGACCCGTGTATTCAGATTAAACATAAATTTGTAGCCTGTGCCATTGACCGCTTTAACTTTGAATAATGCCATAATAATTCAGATGTATTCCTCTGTTTAAAAAATACTACGGTACCCATGATGGTACAACCGTGTAATTTGAATACGTACCATTAAATTACGGTGTATATGATCAAATTACCGTGTTTACACCATGGGCGCCATGGTACACTTTTTAAAAAAGGGTTTGCATGTTGTAGATCAAGACTCAACAGTTATAGGCTCTTCAGATATTCAGCACTTCTGCTACGCAGTGACGATATTGCGCCTCATCACTTTAAGCTTCATCAAACGATTATTATAACCGATTACAATTTACCACACCCGGGTCGAAAGAGGCAATGCAGATTAGCAGTAGAGGGATTCGAACCTTCAAACAACATCGTAAAAAATCCACTACAGTAGGCACCATCGCTGATATCTTTGTTCACCTTTCGTTACTTTTCACATTTTGATGGACAATAACATTTAATGTGGCATATTCAAGACGATATCGTTAGAATCGTTTTGAGTCAGATCATGCTTGTGGCATCGAGGTAGCATAAAAATGTTCACTATCTTTTAATCAAATCCTCATCAGAGATGCAAGCATGTCGTAGGCGAATCTAAAAGTCGAAAATTAATTATCTCGCATCAGTCTGGGGGTGCTTCTCGACTATTCTATTTCTCCACCATTTCCTCCCTTTTTTTATTTTCGCGCAGTTTACTGCTGAAAATCAAGATTGATTCTTTCCCTTTGTTCAAAAGAATCAAATATATTGAATCTACCTTAGCGCTTCTCATAAGCGAAGGAGGTAATTCAAGATTGAATCTTTGTTTCGTTCGCCCCAGGCTGCCTTAAAATGAAGGCGTCTGCTTACCAAGTCGAAGCAGGTATGAATATTGCTCTTCTTGTTACACACTTGCTCCTTAATCTTCTCCTTCTCTTTCTATCTCTTTCCTTCTCCTCTCTCTCTCTCTCTCTCTTCCTCTGAGTAAAAAGCAACCAAAGACATTGCCTTTACTGTCTGCCTTTCACCGCCAAGTTCCGATAACAATTATTTCCTAGACGAGGAGGGGAACTCTGGCCAAATACCGATTCTAAACGATCGATACTCATTTTATTTGGCTGGCAACAGAAATACGTTCGACTTTCAACGCACGCATTTACGCGCGCTTCTGATTACCATAGCCGCTAGCGCCAAACGAGTGTCGAGTGCCCCAGCCGGAGTTTCGCTGGCGCGCATCCATTCGGTAGCTTGCGGGGTTGCAACCCACCACCAAACTTCCCGACATGTCGTGCATGCAAAATCGAACTGGGAGCTAATGTTTTTCTTCAGGTTTGAGCCACAAAAACCGATCCCCGGTCGAGATTCAAGGAGCCGTCGAAACAGGGACAAGTGGCGCAGGTTTAATTCGAGCGCTATCTCATTTTTGGTTTGTCATGTCATACGAGCGCGCGGCTGGACAGCTGAGACTAACTCAGATTTAATGACGAGTCCTCGAAACATCACTCGGCTATTTTGATTGATGGTGAAAACTCTGGTCGATTCTTAATATAATCGGTGAAGAAATGAGAGAGTCCCATTATTTACCACGTTCCACTATAATCACACCACAGTAATTAAGTTGACGGAGGTTTGCAAAGGCTATGAAAACACGGACCAGATATGTAATATCGTCTCGACCTCGTAAATATTGCAAAGTGTAATTGGAAGAGAGAAAACATTTTGGTAGCAGAGATAGCTGTTATTGTTGTTGTTGTTTGGTTACTTTTAATGGTTCTTTCCAAGCAGATTACAATACTGATTGCTGACCAGTCTCTTTTAAGATCACTTCATTAGACCTAAACCATACCGCTTTTTTTTCAAAATTTGTTTGTTTGTTTGTTTGTTTTGTTCTATTCGCGCATTCTTATGTCCGCGTGATAGTACTAAGTGGTCATAAAAGCAATGTCTGGTGGGAGCGTGCGATTGGTCCCATTAAAATGATAATCTGTCCCCTTGGTATCGTAGTGAAGCTCTACAAGTCAAGTTATTTATATAGGGTAACTGATTCAATATCAGTGGCGACCACCAATTCCAATGTCAGTATCATATAGGAGGATCACATTTTATGCCTTCCACGTATCGATTTTATCAGCCAAAGTTTTTATTATTCTGTAGGTCTTCATACTTCGATGTACGTGGGCATATTATAGTTTTATAGAAAATACTAAAATTAAAACTAGTGGGGAGCAGCATAATTTAGGGCAAGGTTATAATTGTATGATTGTATTGGGTTTCTTTCTGATATAAAAAAAAAAATGTTCAGTTTTACTGATTCAGTAATACCCGATTTCATTTAATTCTTCTGGATTTCTTTTAATGCATGTAATAAGCAGCCCGGTGGTCGTGAATTCATTCAGGGGTTCGACCAACCGAAGACCAGCATACGCTTCTCTGCGGTTTCTTGAATATACAATTGTTTTATTGCAACTTAATGGATGTTATACATTCTGGTGTATAAGATAAATGATAAAAAGAAAGACAGGGTGTTTAGACATCTCAATTTTTGACAGTTCCGTAATTGTCGCGCGTTCCTCCTCGGGTGTCATATAAGATCTTCTAAAGAAAAGTCTTAAAATCTGTGCAAATGCGAACACTTGCTATAATCATGGCTATGTGTCACGCGAGATCAAAGAAATATGTTGATAATATTGGTTTTACCTTTACTGAGTACTGGCTTAATTACAAATAAGAAAGAAAAAACCTCTAAAATTTGATGACTTATGAATCCCTGATAACTTCATTACAATCTGTACCGTAGACTTACAAAAATTATTAAGCAGAGGCTGAAGCCGGTGAACACCCCCACACCAATCTGAAGACATTCATGTACACCAATCAGTACAACTTGCAACAGAACTATAAGAAGCAAGTGGGGGTTCCTCGTACCTTATACCCAGGGGCTGACTGACCATGGGGAGTTTGGAGAGGTTTCCCAAAGAGCCGCTCATTATCTTGGCTTAAGAGTCGGTCGATTTGTGACTTGATGGCTGGTTTCTCCAACTGAATTTCAGTCTTAGTCCACTCTGCTTTAATACATCCCTTATGAGGAGCAATCATATTTTTCTCTTCTTAGTTTTTGAAAATGTTTGTGTGTGTGTGAGGGTGTGTGTGTGTGGGGGGGGGGGTGTAAATGTGAAGCATGCACATTTTTATAATAACTGATTTCATTGTTTCTCTTTTAAGTTATATATGATTCATGCTTATATTAAGTTAGTGAAAAAAGTCAAAATATGAAATGTAAAATACTATATTATGTGATTTGAAATGTTAAATTGAAATGTTATATATTTTTGTTCATGAAATCAGAATAAAACAGTATGGAGAAGAAAAAAATGAAACAATTCCCCCCAAATTATTCTCGACCTCCCCGCTTACTCGCAGGTTACAGCTTTAATGTATTGACCTGCATGCCCTCCGATGTTGAGGCCCAGAAAAGGCACTGAAATGAAAATCCAGAATCTGCAAGGGTCACCTTGTGTCTAGGATGGGTTAGGAGTAAAAAAGAAAAACTAATTGAAGATTGTGGGATAATCGTTGGAAAATTGTTTGTTGGTTAACCGGGGAAATTGTGTTAAACTTGTTGAATGCATGATTGTCAAAGATTGTTAGTTACCCAATGGCAGATTGTGAGTTTAAACTGGTCTGTTGTGGATTAGCCAAAGAACGATTGTGAGTTAATCGCTGGAAGATTGTTGGTCAATCGATAGAAGATTGTGGATTGACCATGTTGACCGGTGGAAGGTTTATGCTGGAAGATTGTGAGTTTACCTGGGGAGCATTTCATGAAAGGACTTGTCGGATGTTTTATCCAACAAAGTCTGTTTTATCCGACAGTTGCCATAGTAACGATACTTCTCAGCCAATCAAAATCAAGGAAAGATGTCAGATCTGACAACTTGTCAGACAACAAATGTTGATGAAACGCTCCCCAGATTATGAATTTCAGTGTACCGGTTAGCACTGTGGGTTAAAGATTTTAGGTTTACTGGTGAAAGATTTTAAATCGCTGAAATATTATAGGAGCAGTGAAAATGGGTTAGCCGCGTTAGCGGTTAGGAGATAATGGGTTAGCCAATAAACGAATCAATAGTACAATATAGTAAAATACTTGATTCTCTTGAAAATGCTGATACATTACCACAGCGAGACATTAGTTTCAGAAGGTGATCCAAATCATCTCCTCTCGAAATGCAAGCCGATGAGTTCCTTGTCGAACCAAGAACAGTCCTTTGTATTTTATACGTGCGTTGCTGAGGTAATATCTGCAGGAGCTGGGAGCTGCATTTTAGGGCAGCTGGGTGCAGGCATCGATTCAGGAAATTAAGAATGCTTGAAGAAAAGACCCAGCCTCATATCACCCGCAATTATTACCCTCCACCCTCATTCAGACAACGTACACATATCATTCAATTATATTACACTGTTCCCACTGACAGGGGTCGTAATTTTTTTCTCCTCGTTTGAGTACCTTCCAGATCACTTTTTCTAAAGGACTACATGCTAGTTTCGAAGTATCCTTATGAGAGCGCGCAGATACTGCGCATAAATTCTGTTGCCGCTTGATTAAGAGCGGGGGGGGGGGGGGGGGGGGGCGCAAAGCCGTCAATATTCCTGAAGTATAATATCTATTTCAGTGTTTTTATCTGGTGCCAGTGAGGACGTCTCACCCGACTGCTTCATTTCTTTCTCTCCCATCGTATCTCACCGATCCATAAGTACATGCTCTTAACTTGATTACGAATGTATATGAAAATTAAGAGTGAGCAAGCAAGGCGCGTGTCCAATACAAGAACTCTTCTGTCTACTCTGTCTCTCTTCCTCCATCTCCAACTTTCTATCTCTATGAATAGACTATGAGATTATTGGAAACTTCGTCAAATTAGATGTGCAAACCTGATCTAGAACGTGAACGTGTTTATCGTGAGAGAAAATAGAATGCACTTTGAAAAGTGCCGATTTCTACAGAATGGTGATGAATCCTATAGTCCTGCTTTTCCTTCAAGGTGGTGAAATTGAATTGCTTCTCCTTCTGCGGTGGAAGGCATATTACCTGATCGAATTGAATATTAGTATATTGAGCAGTGAACCATTCTGTTGATGATACAGAAGGGTTATGGAGGATATGGGGCGGTTGGGGGAATTTTGACAGGTGACTGCTCTCGACAGGTTCCACAGCCCTTCATTATTTTATTCCTTGTGGGAAACAATATGAGTGAACCGCTATAGAAAGGTTGCTCTTATAAGTAGGTGGCTACTGTGACATGTTTCACCATCATCTATATTCAACGATAAACGCTGACGCATAGTCATGCAAGCAATGTCAGTCCCATTATTTGAGATAAGGGAGAAAGAGGGCACTCGAGAAAAATTATACTTGCATGCTGTGGGATCCCCCCCCCCCCCTTCATCATGCCCACAGAGAGGGTGCATGTTCGCACATGCGTATGGGCATAATTTTGCGGGGGGTGGAGGGATGCTGCATCATACCGTTGCATAAAACTTACTAGAATCGTAACTTTGCTATTATAGTAGCTCTTCATGGAATACTGGATTTTGATTGGCTGTTGAGCAACATGCCATGCTCAACAGCCAATCAAAATCCAGTATTCCATGAAGAGTTACTATAATAGCAAAGCTACTATTATAGTAAGTTTTATGCAACGGGCCCCAGTTTGTAAAAGTTATAACCACGTCGTTGAAATGCAAGATGTTATAAAGATGTAAGGACCCTGTAATTTGAAACTTTGTGTATAATTTTACAAATCATGGAAATTCCATCTTGATATGCTTGGTGGCCATTCTTTATCTTTCTTTTTTTTTTCTACCTTTCATTACAAATTCGATTAAACAAAAGTGAGGCGTTACCATTAAATCAGAAATTTTCAATAACGCAGAAGAACTTGACGAGAAGATTTTTTTTTCTAAAAAAAAGTCCGTTTCACTGACAAGAAAAAGATACATTAAACAGTAATATAGCAATTCAAATGCTAAAAAAAAAAAGCTTGCGAATACCATGAAAATATTTAGGAAATCAATATAATTTCCAATATAACTGACTTTGCTCTCTGAATCATTTTTATTCCCTAAACAAAATGTTTGCATTATGAATGGCTGCTTTCCTGTACTCTCAAGGGGTTTGGCATACTATAGAAACATCGACAAAACAAAAATACATTTTCCATTCAATTTCAATTGACCTGTTTATTTCTTTTCCAATTTTCATGCATACTGATATAGCCTAGATATGTTGGGAATGTCAAAAGGAGAACTTCAAAGTGGGCAATTCGCCGATTGGTGGGGACATACTTTTGTCGGCAGGTTGACTGATATGCATAGAGCTCATCAGCGTACTAGCGGTCATTCAGTCAGTCATTCATTCATAATTTTAGAGTATTGGTAACCCCTTCCCCCCCCCCCCTCTCTCTCTTCTCTCCTTTTCTCTTTTCCTCCCCATCTCGCTTTCTGTCTGTCTTCTCTCTTTTCTCTCTCTCCCTTCTCTCTTTTTCTCCCTCTTTCTCCTCTCTCCCACTAGAGCAGATACTATGTAGTTCATCAGTTTATGACACTTCAATTCATTTGTTGATATTTCACTCGATGGATAATTTGGTTGTAACCATTTTGATTTGTCTTTTAATCTGGGTTTAAGCGGCAAATACCTAAATGTTCATTAATCAAATTTTACATTTATGAAGAAATCTTGAATGGTCAGATGATTTTAATGATATTCGACAAATGCAAGATATACCTCAATGGAAGTGACGAATCGATTAGACATTTTGTGAATTCATGCATGGTAATGTAAATATCTTCGATTCCGTAGATGATATATATTTTCTTCTCCTTCTCCTTCTCTGGCCGATGTTCTAAGCAAATACAACTTATCATCAAAGTGGAAATCTATGGGATTTTATCATTATGAATTCTATACATTTTAAAAATCCTATTTTTAAAAACATTTTCATGTATAGGCCTATTACACTCGACCCCCTCTTTTTCTTACTCCCCCCTCTCTCTCTCCCTCTCTCTCTCTCTCTCACACACACACACCCTCACACCCTTTGCCGCTTTTCCTTTTCCATTCTCTTCGAACTGTTTCTCACTCCGACATAATTGGCAATGAGTAGAATATCTCCTCTTTAGCTAATTAATTTTATCGATTTTCAAAATATCCACTTTGGATCAATATTCCATATCGAAAATGAATGATTCACTTTTAATTTTGTGATCTTGCTTCGTTTGATACTTCTTAATCAGTTGTTTCCGTTCAAATAGGCAACCCTCTCTACGGAAGTGTTATCCAAAAAATATAATATCCTTACTTCAGAAAACCTATAAATTTCTTTAAATTTCATGTTAGGCAGCCTTCTGCATGGATGTGTTTATCCAAAAAATATAATATCCTTACTTCAGAAAACCTATAAATTTCTTTAAATTTCATGTTAGGCAGCCTTCTGCATGGATGTGTTTATCCAAAAAATATAATATCCTTACTTCAGAAAACCTATAAATGTCTTTAAATTCCCTGTTAGGCAACCTTCTGTATGGATGTGTTTATCCAAAAAATATAATATCCTTACTTTAGAAAACCTATAAATTTCTTTAAATTCCATTCGAAAAAAAAAAAGATTTATAAAGTCGAGTCGTGACCCTGTGCCACTACTCCTGTTGTGTTTTAAATGATTGTTTACAAATTTATACGGTTTTCATAATCATTTTCCTTATAGGTAATCACTTGCATGAAGCCCGTAATTTAGTCTATAAAGAGCTTTACTGAACAAATTGAGCAAAACGATATTGTTTACCAACTAGATGTCGATCAGTGTCGTGTTAGGTTTCCTTCCTGTTGATATGTCCTGATAAATTGTTTCTGTTTATTGTCTATTCCTTAGGCTACGCACATTGTGACGTGATTCCATTTCACTGTGACTGTCCGTCGCCATCTTTCCGCCGGATGTCTCTGACCAAACAACACGTGGTCGCACAAGTTACAAGACTGTCTGAAGAAATCCACTCCTTAAACTATAACTCCTCCATCCTACACACCAGCTTCATACTTAAGCCACATCGTCAAAACGACTCCTAATGAAAAGATTCTAGGCTATTCGGTGTAACTTTATTCCAGTTTTACACCTCTGAATCCAATACCATTTTAGAGACTTCACCATGAATAGAGTGTAAGCTGTCGACACAGCCAAATGACATGTTGGCATAGATGTGTGTACATGTTGTTGGGTTTTTACAAACTTGTATCAATCAGATATGATTATTTACGTCTGGGACTGACCTTTAACGTCACTATCCGAAAAGCGTGACTCAGGTTCGAACCTGGTCGGATCAGAGTCGGTGTGTATTATAGGCAAAGACAAAGAGATGACCATGGACGTTACCACTAGACCAACTCCTACGGGATAGCATGGGTTCTAATCCATAGGCAAAGACACAGAGATGACCATGGACGTTACCACTAGACCAACTCTTGCGGGATAGCATGGGTTCTAACCCATATATGGAGGATTTATCTATACATTAGACTAAATTCATTCTAAATTGCGTGAATAACAATACCGGAGTTTTCAGGGTATACTCTAAATTTCTTAGATTAGAAATTAATCTGGGAAAAAAATGTGATTATAGGGACGAATCCGAAATTTGATTAAAAACTCTATTTAGATTAAAAATTTCAATCTGATTTTAGATTTGTCCCTGATCACAGCCTTTTCAGATTGATGTTTGATATAAAGTTTCAATGACAAACGAAATTCCTTTATGGACCAATAAATCAGTCTGAATCTGAATCTGAATCTGAATCTGAATCTGAATCAATATAAAGCCTTGATCATTTTTGGAGTATACCAAATCAATACCATTACAACGATTGATGTTCATTGTCATTGTATATGCAGATTTTCGTAAATACGTAGCAATAAAATAATCAAGTTGTATTTACATAAACTCATATTCTTATTCTCTATAAAATTGTGAAGCAGAAAGAAGGGATTCTTCACGTAGGGCTCATTCTCGTTAACGAATTAAAAATAGGTGGGTTCTTTTTTAGATAAAAATCATCTGTCTAGGGCTTCTGTAAGTTTAGGTTACCATTCTGTTTGATATGTCAACCCATTCCCCATTTTGTGGTTTGGTCCAATAACCTTTGATGCAGAACCCTAAAAAACAACAACAACGAATACATGAGCAGAAAAAAAAACCCGCACAAACTATGCCGATGTTATAGTTGCATCAGTATTTGTCGTTTGGTGCTGAAATCTTTTAAAAAGAAAATAAGCACTAAAATCCCTAGATTGGCAATGCGAAGGATCGTTCAGGATCTCTGGTTTGTTAAATTCGTACCATTTTAACTTTTTAAGTATAGTTCCCATCAATTAACATTCTGTTAGAAACAGGACTGTTTACAAGCAAAATGTGAAAACAAATGAAAAATGCGGATGCTGCCAATTTGAAGAAGAGAGGCTGATCATATAAGGCTTTGAATTATTCCTATCATGAATGAGTTGATTATATTTTTGCGGGGTTCTTCTTTTACTTGATTCCTTTTTATATTTATTTCTGAGTTACTAAAGATGAAGTTTAATCAACTAAACCTATCTAAACCCAAGATTCTATCCAGTATTCTTGTGAGATATTTTTCTCTGGTTAAGTTTTGTTGCAACGTATGACCATATCAACCAAACAAAATTTTTCTTTGGAAGGATAGCATGCATTTTTTTTTTTAATTTAACGCAAGCTATTTTTAATGTTAAATGAATTTTCCCTTTCATTTCACACACACCAGTTTTATATGTATAGATCATACAGATGATACTATCCCATCATAACACTACCCGCCAAAAATAATAATCATATCTCACTATAATGCATTACCATGGAAACTCAACAATGACTGCATCACATTTCTATTTTGTTTCCATTCCCCCGCATCAGACGTCCCGTCTCCTGGTATAGATTCTTTTCAATTTTGTTAAGTAACCTCTGCGCCCAAGTTTAGAGTTAATTGAAGTGAAACGTGCAAGCTTCAGTCTCCTCTGTTACGGGTCAAATCGTAGTAGAAATCATGTCAAAATGAAATACTATACATCCATCTCGGAATAGCATCAGCAAAAGTTTCCTTTTCTTCTCAGTAGTAATAATGATAACGTCCATACATTTTTTTTTCTTCCTGTGAGGACTAATTTCAATAAGTTGCGGGCATCATATATGCCTTGACATTTTCTCAATTAGAGATTTCACCTGGCCAAGTGAGAGACTATGACGAGCTCCATTCACACGCAAGATTGAAACCAGAGTAGCGAGTGCATAAGATATCTGTAAGGCGTTTATAGACATAGTGGATGTATAGAGCGCTATTATTATTATTAATCAAATCAATATCATATTCAGTTCAATTTCAATTCATTTATTTCTCAAAATAAAATCAAACTGCAGTATAATATAACAATAACATAAAGTACGTATACAATATTCTGTGGGGCTTTCCACGAAGGTTAAAAAACCTGTAAATTTGGATCGCCCATTATGACAATAAAGCCGTTTTTGTAGCATACAGCAACAAAAATATTAATCCCACTTTGTTTCTTTTTTATTTCAAATAAAAAGTTTCACTGAACGAAATCTATATATAGATATATAGGAATGGGAGTGGTCTCCTCATAACCACCTTTTTGTTTCTCATTAAAAATAGATTATAACAAATTCGAGCAAGTATGCACTTGAGTAAATAGCTCAGTTTGATAATAAGTGATGGATATTTTTATATTTATCATTATCGAAGTAGAGAAAAGATTAAGTAATCTAGTGCGTAATAGCTTTTTGAAGCACTAGTACTAGTAAATTTCCGTTCTGAGGCTTTGCGGCATTAAAAGTATAATTAATCTGAACGAAATCTAACAATATTAACGTTGCTCCCACGCGGATCTGTAAGTTCTTCTATTTATGGTAGAAGACCTAATCGAAGTGAGGCTTAATTTATTTTAAGCTCACGCATCTATTATATTTCCCCAGATTTGCTAGACGTTTGATAATACTGAGGTCTGCATGCATGCAGTGCATGGTTATGGTGTCATTGATGAAACTGAAAAATGCCTGGAAACTTTCAGAAATGCATGATCCATTGCGTGAAATAGCTAGGCATGGATCTTCTGCTGATGTGAATACAGCGACGACTCAAAAACATGAGGGACTTGTGACTGGAGGAGAAAAAAACTTATCGGGAGCTCATGGCGATTCGCCCCGAAAACTCTTGAAGGAAGCCTCCGTAATTTTTTTTTTTTAAGTTTATATTAAATGGAATATCTGTCAGTATAGTTATAAGGCTTAATGTCTCTGAATGAAGCAGTCTGATTTATGAATGGTCCTTGTGAACAAAGTGAGTGTGTTTTTCGTTGTTGTTTTTTTTCCTATACAGTGGATGCGGCTCAATATTCATCTCATTTTAGTAAAGATCTGTGATTCTATGTCAGATGTCAATGGTGCAATATTTTATCGTGTGAAAGGGGAAGAGAGTCTGAGGCGAGGAGTCATAATTGTATTAGCGAAAGTTTTCATAGCTGGTGGCGACGAATCCTTTTTTCCTCTACATACATGCCATCATAAGGCAACGTGAGACACGAAGCAGAGTAATAGAAACGTCAGTCACAGACGGTCTGTTCATATATGGCTAGACTTACCGCTGACGTGCACATTGCCTAATGAATATTGCCATAGTCAAGACACGTTGCCGGTCTAAACTGCAGTGGCGCAATGTGGGTAGGATGTGAATTATTGAGGTTGAGTGGAAAGGTGTTTCAATCTAAATCCGGTATGTCGCGCGGGCAATCAAATCATAGAGATTGTTCGAAAGCATGTAATATCTTTAAGATGTGTATGCCCAGTGTCTTAAAGCGACACTGCAGCCAATTTGCATATACATTGCATTAACTTCACACACATTATCAAGCCAATAGTTATAGGAAGTGCCGATGGGGGGGGGGGGGGGTTGTCCAATTAAAATGAATGAAAATTGATGCCCTTTCTAGATTCTAGATCAATGGAATATGACAGGCAAATGGAATGTCTAAGTGTTATTATTGGTGATATGCTCTTATCCTGATCAGAAAACCAGTCAGTTTCTATTCAGCCCAATCACAATCAGGTGAGAGTATTATAGCTCAAGACAGGAAAGAATGGTGAATGATGGACTTTTTCTATAACGGACATGTCACACTGACATAACACCAATGATGATGATGATGATGATTATGATATGCTTTATGAATGAAAACATCACCTAAGTAACACTAAACAAAACTGGAAAATCATGACCCCCTGAATAATAAACTGCATTCCATGCTTTCTTCCCTGTACCTGTATCATGACATTGTGTGTATCAGTTATATCACTTTGCTCTCTATTTGATAACCACCCATTTTCTTTAAGTGCTCTGTAAAATATCTAGAGATTGAATGGAATAAGAAACACAAAATGAATATTACTTTGAAGTCGACTAAATTGAATTGATTCGGAAAGTATATTTTTCGGTGTCACATCGCATAAAAAAGGCGTCAAAACTTTGGCGCCGCTACAACTTCGGGGTTGGATTAGATTGGGATTAATGTTCAGCTCAGCGTTCAGATTAAATGTTGAATATGGTTTTCACAGTATTTATACTTTCCTTTTTCTAAAGCAATGAGTACCGTGGAATGTTTGTTTGATATTGATGTAACTGACAAAAAATAACCAAAACTACCAAAACGAAGAGCGTAATTATTGTTTCTTTATTATGGTAAGTTTTTGCTGAAAGTCAAATCAAATATGATTGTATACCTTTTGATCTCATCTTCTACCCCCTCCTTGACACCTCTCTCTCTCTCTCTCTCTCTCTCTCTCTCTTCTTCTTCTTCTTATTTCCTTCTTCTTCTTATTTCCTTCTTCTTCTTCTTCTTCTTCTTCTTCTTCTTCTTCTTCTTCTTATTTTCCTTTTATTACTTTTCTTTATTTTGTTCTCCTTGTCACTTTGCCCCTTTTGTTTTCATCGTTTGCTTTATTGACTTAATTGTACTCCTGTTGAATTATTGACATTTGCTTTTTTCACATCTCTATTCTCTATCTCTTCTTCTCTTTCCCTATATCTTCTTCACGATTTACCTTAATTCCCTCCTCTGTTCTTTACTTCTTTTAGCTGTCTTTCTGAATAAACAAAGAAAGTGGAGAATCGTAAGAAGATTTGTTCAAAACAGAAAGTGACATCATCATAATATTCCACTGATATCTTTCTTCTCATAAAATCATTTGAGTGACTCTGATAAGCGTTGTCATGATAAACACAGTATCTTTCTTCTTTCTGTAAGGAATGAGGAGAAGATATTATCATAAGAGACTCTAGCGAAAATGCCAAATATTTGCACTCTATGGAAAGAAAATACTATAATCGCATGACAAATATTTGTGATTCATCGAAATGACATCGCAATTTCTGCTTCGATTAGACATTTTGGGAGAGACCTATAGCAGACGACATTTCTCAATATTCACGTGCGCGCGATTGCAACTCGAGGCATATGTCATCAAATTGCCTCCGACATTCTTGCAAAGCAATTAACTCCAATCATCGTCAGAAATGTTCCTCTAATATCTCACAACCCCTCAACCTCAGGGCAACCACCACAAATTCATTTTCATTACCATTATTATTTGATTGAGCGTACTCGACGAACGATATCCACAAATCCATTTCAAATCTATCTCTCTCTCACTCTCTCTCTCTCTCTTTCTTTCTCTCTCTCTCTCTCTCTCTCTCTCTCTCTCTCTCTCTCTCTCTCTCTCTCTCTCTCTCTCTCTCTCTCTCCCCCTCCTTTCTCTGTCTATCCTTTATTCCCTCTTCGGTAGAGCTTTTCTTATTTCCCCCATTTGTTACCTAAGTGCCACCTTCTCCTGCTTAATTTAGCAGAAAGCTTTTCGACTTCCAGCTGCGATGGTAGAAGTTGGCGATTTAATTTAAGTAAGTTTGTATTAGACCACACCCGATAGTCCGTACGCTGAATTCCAATTGGAACATGTGCTGCGGTGAAACGTGCTTAATACACTTAATGGAAGTAAGCAATTTTGAGTAATAATTAGGTGGAGAGTGATGTTGTCAAATTAATGAAAAAGTAATTAATTGGAATAGAAACTCGGGGTAATTTCAAATAAACAATCAAAGGTCACTGTTGATAGTGGCATTTTATTTAGCTTATTCAGAAGTCAATCGTGTTTTCATCTTTTTGTATATAGTTCTGTGCAGATTAAAGAAAATGAAAAGGCATGTATAATCTTCCTGTCGAACAGATAACTGTTTTAAAAGAAGAAAGTGTTTCATAATCACAGCCGTTTCCTCTCTGTTCATATATCGTAATTTCAAACCACAGTCGCCGAAATTGAATGTTTCGAGCTTGATATAGAAGAATACAACTTCACGTTTATAGAGGTGTTTAGTTTAGTATGGCGCCCAAATCTATAATACCATGCATAAGTCATTGTTTTAAAAAGGGTTATAAGGGATAATGCA
>CM057165.1:26234387-26263289 GCA_029962745.1 Echinometra lucunter | reverse complement strand
ACATGGGCATTAATGGACCTGATGGAGGAGACAATAGAGGTCATAAAAGGTAAACCAAATCAGTACATTATGCATTTCTTTGTTCAAGTGTTTACTGCATGTATCTCCAAGCAGGACTGAAATTATGTCCTTATACGTTCGTTTAAAGATCATTTTATTTTACGTCTAACGCATGACAGCAATAACGTTTTTTGTTTGTTTGTTTGCTTGCTTGCTTTTTGTGGCTCAGAGGTAGAGCAGTGGTCTCGTAACCGGGAGTATCCGGGTTCGAAACCAAGTGGATGCGCTAATGCCCTTTGGTAAGGTATTAATCCTCATTACCAAGTCCTTCGGAGGGGACTAAAAGCCGTCGGTCCCCTGGTTGCCTACTTACGAGCATACACAATGCTTTCTTAGCAGTCAGGTAAAATAACCAACCATTTGTTTTAACCATTTGTTCGTTTTGTTTTGGTGTTGTTGTTTTTGTTTTCTTAAGTACATTTTCTTTTTGAGTACATTAGTGTATAGCTTGTTCGCATGTTTGCAATTCATCGTTTTATACGTTACGAGTATTCATGGCATCAGGGGAGTGGAGACTAACCCACTGACACCCCTTTACCCTCGGTAAACTAAACCCTCCTAGCACCTTTCGATTAAAGTGGACACAACTGACAAGTGTCTCCAGAAACTCGATTTTGCATTTTGTAACTACACAAAAAGTTATTCTTTTCTTGTTGATCAGTTGATGTGCTTGTCGTTGCTTGCTGGTTTGTTTTTGTCTGGTAGAAATTACCTGTTATCGTGACCCCCCCCCCCCCCTTTCAAAGTCCCCTTACATGGTCGTAGTTCTGCTTCCTCTCCTTGTATCAGTGAAGGAGACCTCCATCTTCCGTGGAGAACCCGTGACGATAATAATTGGTTCCTCGTCACTTCTCCTCTGCCCACGCGCGCCTTAGAAATCAGCGCCCATCAACGAGAACAATTTAGCGCTGATTTGGAGCTACTTTAAGACGTACACATGATGACCTCACCCATCTAGTAGCAATCGACAGAGCAAATGGACGCACAAAGACCATGATTTGGTGCTGTCACAATAAATACGACTCAGTAAATCAATGAGGATTGGAGTCGACCCATTCTCATCTGATCGAGTTCACCAAAGTTAATTGAGCGTCATCCTAGGTCCGCCTTTTGAAGACAAATATCCACCGTTCGATGTCACCATAAAGACATGAAATAAAGACATCGGAATCATTTCAAGGTGGAAGAAGTTTGCAAAGCTAGGTTAGATATTAAAGTGAGATTATCACCTCAAGAATGATTTATCCTTGTGGGGTTCTCTTTCTTTAGAACAAGTATACAAAGTTGAGTAACCTGCGGGACTCATTTAAAAGATGAATAACTTTAGTTCAGATGCCGTATTTTTCGAGTTGCGTTTTCAAACATTGTTGCATTGGTCAATTTAATTGAATTCGAGGTATGAGAAGTTAGGTTTATATATTAGAGTGAAATTATCACCCAATAAATGATTTATCATTGTGGGGACCCCTTTATATAAGATCAATAATCAAAGAGTTGAGTAACCTGCAAGACTACTTTACTACATATTACGAAACGTACACGTACTATTGTTCAGTTTGTGTGCCGCATGTAAACGACTTGTATATTTTTATTTTCCAGAACCAAATCATTAAATGACTGAACAATCACTCTGTATTCAGTTAAATCTAATATCTATTGGCTTTCAGCTATTTTAATGAGCTTAAAACTATCAAATCGCTACTCGTTTAGGCCTACGGTAAATGAAAAGAAGAAGAAAAAATAAAGGTAAATCCTTAGTCTGTTCGTCTGTTACTGGTTACAATGCTATACGCCATAAGCCCCTCCCCTCTCTCTTACTCTCTTTCGATTTCTCTCGATCTCTCTCCATCTCAAAAATGCATGCAGACAATACACGTGGAAAACATATAAGTGTATACATGAAAGGGAGATGAAGACTGATACCTTTCAAATTATGTGTAACCATGGTAACGAGTAAGTGGGATTCCCTGAACCAGTTTCAGTTTCAGTTTATTTATTTGAATGAGGTAGAGATTAAAAAAAACATGCTATCAGCTTTCAAGCTGTTTTTCAGCATGTCTGTATGGAACATTTAAATATACATATAAATAAACAAACAAGATATAATACAAATCAATACATCATAATACAAATAAGAATTTTTTTTAAAAGCACATACGTGTATCATATCTAACTGAGAGTTTAAGTATATAGACGCCATTTAAGTAAAAAATTTGGTCCCGCCTTATACTCTTTCATTTAACTATCCTGATTAACTCGAGATCATGTCCAAACCGCCATGCTGTCTTGAGACTTTGTCGATCGGTCGGTATAATTTAGACGGTCTGAACTTGGGACATCTTATTTAATCGGTGGCAAGTTAGTGGCACATGACTCAAGACTAGGCCGTCTTGTTAGACAGTGTCACAACGTTGCTCCCTCCCATTTGTCTTCATCAGCGGCATCAAACTCATCTCAATTCGACTGAATCCTTAAGAGACAAAGTTCATTTATAGATCTTATGCGGGCTCTGAAAGTATGTAGAGAGAAGCGAGTCGTCAGAAAAACTCACGTAAACATTTGTGAATGTACATAACCAACGGCATGATACGAATTATACAGAAATGTAACACCACACTCTAAATTTCTTAGATTTAAATAAGGGACAAGTCCATAACTCGATTGAAAATCTTAATCTAACAGATTTAGAAATCAATCTTATTGATTGTAATTTCTTAATTTATATGTGGAGTTGTCCCTAATAACAATCGACTTAGATTAATTTCTAATCTAAAAAATTCTGAGTGCACAAAGACTTATTTTACTGTGATATCATTTCAGAAGAGATACCACTATTTGTTCATTATCAAATTCATGTATGATTTATTTCAGTAATCAACAATAGAAAGAACAACAAACTTAAGCTTTACAAAATGTGCTGTATTGCTTTTGTGAAAAGCTCTCCATCCAGTTTGCCGTTATAAAATTGTGCTATTAGGTAAAATTTTTTCTTCATTCTAATGCACTGAAAAATTCATTCACTAATGTACAATGTGATTACCATGATGACGAGGAGGAAATATTTTGAATATTTCTACTCGATTTCATTTCTAAGTACACGTTTGATCCAAAAGGAGATTTCTAGCAACAACAACCCCTTCAAAAAGTGGGGGAAAGGGTGAATTACGAAAAAATGAGCGTTATTAATAAAAAAATTCTCCAGCTTAGATTGAAAACTATAACCACTTTGATTGCTCCTGTCTGATAAAAATAAGATTACAACAGCTCTGTTCTTGCATGATATAACACGAACTCGTTTATTAACGCTTCTTATGGAATTAATAACTCCCGGCGGCAATACAAGAGTAATTAAAACATTTTATGGCAAATTCAAGTCTAATCGATGCCACAATCGTCTCTCAGGAATTTTGGTTTCATTTTACGATTATTTTTTCCTCTTCTGCGACTATTCTAAGTTGCCAATATTTTCTCTACGTCTTTTTTATGTTCTTCAATGACTTTTGATTTATCACGAGAAAAAAAGAGCATTACGACTACAATTAAACCGCAGTAAAATTGCACGAAAGTTCAGTTACCGGTTTTTACACTTTTCTTGTTTATGAGACTTTGAAGAATCCGATCGATGCCAGTGCTTCGTGGATCGAACAGATGATCAAATTGTTTTCAATACTTGAATGGACGTAGAATAAAAATAAAGCCTTAAGATGAAACCGACCAAAATATGAAGGCATAAAGGCTCACCATTATTTCCAATCACATATAGATTTATAGAGACATTTTGATATAGTTGGATACCACAGCTGTTATTATTATATTATTATATAGTTGTTGTGGGCTGGGATGTAGGTGATGCTTGTTTGTGCTCACAACACAAGACAGCCCAGTCATGTTCGGAAGTTGGGCATCTCTAACAATTATATTGTATAATAACGAGCAGAACTTCAAATACAAACACAAACTTGCGTAACTGAAAATATCGTCTTTCAAAACATGCACATGTACTTATGTATGTATAAATAGCCTATTTTATGTCCTCGTTTAGGATATTTTCGAGTACTAAATGAAAGTATGATTAAATGAACATGTTTTTGTAATCTACGACGAAGTCATGTTGTAATTTATAGACAAACAAGTATGCGGTACCATTGGCGTATAGCTTGGACACTCATGGACTCTTTCATCAGAAATATTGTAATGCATGCAGCCAAAACTACTGTATGCGATAGCGGAAACGAGAAATAGATTTCAAAATATCTGTTCAAGAGTTTACAGTATAATACTCATACGGACAGGATGACGATGCTCACCCACTCAAAGGATCAGTCGAGGTTGAATTAGAGTTCGCTTTTATGATTAATGACCGCCATGTTTACAGAATTATATTATGAATATATATATATATATATATATATATATATATATATATATATATATATATATATATATATATATATTTCATGGTTTACTAGGAATGCGAGAATCTCTATACACCCACAGTTACTATTCTGATTATCACATAATTGAAATTATAATGACCATTGCAATATTTAATATTCCATCTATGACTTCCCCAAAGGCTTATCGTTTCATAACTATAACTATATTTAGAATTGAACTATCAAACTATCAAACTATCATAGGTATATATATCAATGTAACTTTTGTAATAAGTACAAGCACAGTGTATGAAACCAGACACCCCGTTTATTACAGGGATCGAAAAATGCTTCTAACAGAAGGGGATAACAAGCAAAAACTTGCATATACCATTTGCTCAGAAGAAATGCATCATAATTCATAGTCCTAAAATTGGCATCGTAAATTGATATAAGGCTAACTCTTTGAGAGAATGCTATATACATGCAAGTATTATGTTATTTCTATGCATTGCTTGCGACGATTGACTTATAGCGGCGAATTCTTTAAGAAAGAGGTGTAATTGACAACTAGTAAATGTCTGTTGCTCAAGCAAATAATTGATAAAAGCTTCATTTTGGACAGTCATAATTTTATGGTCATTTAAAGTTTGACTGTCAGCATTCCTTATCAGTAATGCTCACCTGGAGTGATACTCAAGTGAAATTAAAGAAAATTTAGGCATGTCAAAGGAGATACAGAGACAACTGTCTAACAATTTTTCGCTTATTGAAATGAATTGAATTGCGGTGGTTATCATACAACAAATCCATCAGATATCACAGTACAGATCCTTTTCCCCTGTAAGTTATTGGAAACTCCCTTTTGAATACGGAGTTGGTCGTTATCTTTTGTATTACAGCTTTACTTCGCCCATATCGTAACAACAAAGCGTGTTCTAATCATATAGGGCCGGTCGGATATACACGTTCCGCATTAGGGACCCCCAATCAGGATCTAACTGCCATCTCGTAATTAGCCCAGGCCTGCCGACTCTTAAACCCTGGACCCGATTGTGTAGAATCACAATACGTAAAAACCCTGTCTGGTAATTACACACCGATCCGCCGTACTTCATTAAAAACCAACGCAAACCAACCCAGGAGACAGGTGGAATAGAATAAAAGCTTCCAATCCCCATGGGTTTTTACGGTCTAAGCGTCAACAATAACGGTTCTTAATTTCACCGTTAGTTTATCGACGAAGACAAGACCCCCTCCGAAATGAGTTTGTATTCTTTCCGATATTGTAAACCAATCCAATCAGTAGTGGAATGTAGCGGTAAACTGAAAGGAATTTTTAAAATACTTCTACTGAGTTCATTAAGAGGGCCGATGTTTATAAGATGTTCTTAATGAAAGAGAGAATTGAAGACTTGAGGTTAAAGCTGTTTCATTATTCTTTTTATTTTCATGCCTATACCATGTAACAGAATACAAACGCAGATAATGCCACTTAACGAAGATTGCCCTCAAAATACTCTAATATTTCAAATATGACTGGGCACTATACCTTGAATACTAGGACCACATTTTGATCTAGCACTTTCATTTGTCAAGAAAGTCTTCTTTTTAAAATATTATATCAAGGGCTCAAGGGTTTTGTCCCTATACGTGTATAATCAACCATTCAGAATAACTGGCACATTTTTCCTTTGACAATTCAAATGCTTGAGCAGTATTCATCATCTTCTGTATTAAGTATTGGAAGATCCATGCATGATATGAGAAAATAACAAACAACATCCATCCAAACAACAATTTACCTAGGCACTGCATGTTACGAAATTCAGACATCTTGAACTTCCATCTACCCCGCCCCTCCCACGTCCATGATGATGACGTTTGCAAAGTGCCTTGATTATGTAGAATACCATTAATCTCTCCAAAGAATTAAAGCTGAAGAAGTTCAAGAAGAGATTATTATGACGCATAATATCCACAGTTTCACCGTTTTAAGCACTTACTATATAAGTAGCTGTCATGATTATGTATCATTGTATCATAAGATATTTCGTGTAGGTTATTGTCTTGCATTTTCTTTTATAATGTGGTATGTATTTTATTCTAATTCTCTGTAAAGCTTGATTACTGTACTATTTTTTCTTTCTTTTGTCTTCATGAAACGATGGAAACGGTGTTTTATACCCTTTTTTATCGTTTGAATAAAATAACGGGTTGAATCAATAAACAATTTTCAAACTAGATATTAAATGCAATCGATTTCTTTCTATCGAATTTCTTTCTGTATTAGGCATTATTACAGGATGTAGTATCATTTTGTTTAACGCAACTTTACATTACACACTTCCTACACATAAACAGTCAATTCAAAGGTATGAGCAGTCTGGCCAACTATTATATCCTGGTATATCATTAAATCAGGTCCAAGAGGAAATATTTCAATCAACAATATATTCGACAAATAGAGTGGAATAATGAAGGTTACAGATTATTTCTAATTCATTTCCATCACCGGTGCAAGTAAAGCTTTTCCTCCTTAATTGAAAATTTCATTTCATCCTTTGGTGCCCAAGGTCGCGTTCAAATACACCAATTTTCCGCTTCTCTAAATTCTCGGTTAGGCAAGCGCTAACGAGCAAACTAAATTGACGGAGATGTTTTTCCTTTCTCTTTGGATCAGGAAAATGTATGTGATACAATTATAACACGTTCCATTTTCTTACGATGTAGGTATTGTCACTGTACCTAATGAAATGTTAAATGTGGGGAAGCAGAGCGGCAAATTGGTACTATTATAGTGCTCCCATTATTTCTCATGTTCTATATGCATTTTGCATGACAAACTGCGCAAAAAAGCACTTCCCCCTCCACATGATTTTCTTTATTAAAATGCTCTCTCTCAAGCGTAATTAAAATTTGACCTATTGATATTGTAACGAGGGACATATCTTCAAGCTTTGTAATTATAATGGTTGCTGTTTGCCAGTATATACTTGATGCGCGTTGGTCCATAAGAGTATAGCCAATTATCTTCAAAGCTTGCTTGATTGCAAACATAATTACTAACTTTAATTGAAAGCACACAAAATGTTATTAACGTGGGCGCTGCGGACCCACTCTCTCGTCTCGCACCTGCGTTTTGCTGACGTCACGAGGGATGGCTAGGGAGCTGGTGTGAGTTGGAGAAGGGGGTAATGATTGGTAAGCACTCGTGTATTTGCAGGAGGGGAGGGAGAGGGGAGGGTTCATTAGGGCCATCCTCACAGATCTCTGACCATGAAAAATATGCAGCGTTTCCTTTTCCAAAAACTGGTTTTCTTGTTGAAATGTATATAGGTTATCCTATGCTCAGATCTGTTTACGCAACTGATTGGTATGGTGAGGTTTGGGAGGGAGGGCGAAAATGAAGAGGGGGGGGGGCCTGGATGGGGGGAGCGGTTTTATTGAGGGATGCAGAACCAATCAATTTAAAGAATATACAGAAATTTTACACCAATTTGTATTTACTCTTAGTAATAACAATTTAGAAATTTGTATTAGAAGACATGATAATATTCTTATTCAGAAATGGTGTTTTGAGAAATGTGGAGGGGAGGCTTGGTGCCCTTCCCTAATGGTATAGAGAGAAAAAAAAGGGGGGACACATAATGAAGGAAAAGAAAGATGGAAAGGTAATAACGAAGAAGACGGCATGATCCCTCCTACACCGGTGTACACTATTAAAAAAAATCTAGGCCTATTGTTTCATTCTCCACACATGGGCTGGATCACTCTCATTTCATCCACCTAACACTATGAACATGACGGACAAAGAAAGCGGACAAAATAAACAATCCCTCATTCTACAAGTCACAATGGTTCTGGTAGTCAAAAGAACATCCCTTCACAGCTATTATGTTTAATCAGTAGTTCCAGGTGAATATGCATGTGACACCTGTCCCACATATTTCAGATAACAGCAGTGAAGGGATGTTCTTTTGACTACCAGAACCATTGTGGCGGGTAGAATGAGAGGTTGTTTATTTTGTCCGCTTTCTTTGTCTGTCATGTTCATAGTGTAATAACTTCGGTGCCCGCCCTCCACCCCCCCCCCCCTCCCCCGCCTGGATCCACGCTCCGCCACAATGCGCAGTGATATTTGAAATAGTTATGTTTCTCATTCTCACCCAGTTATTGCTAGATTTGATCTTAAGGATCACAGCACCACTTAAAGGAGAATGAAACCCTGGGAAAATATCCATTTTCATGAAAAGAGAGGATAGAGAGAGGCAAAATTTTAAAAAGTTCCTTTAAAATCGGTTACGAAATTGACGACTTTTCAAACTTTTATAACTTTCTCATTTCGTAACCGATTTTGATGGAACTTATTTTAAAATTTGCTTCTTTCTGTCCTCTCCTTTCATTAAAATTTATATTTTCCCAGGATTTCATTCTCCTTTAAAGAAAAACATACTTTTTAGACTAGTAACACTTAATATAAGGAGAGTGGCCTTTGATAATGTAACTTCTTGACGTAGTTTGACGTAAATTTGAATAACCATGATCAGAAACGTTATAGAGATTCGTATTTTTCTTTCTGGTCTCATTTTATAAGAAAGAAATTCCAACCTGATCAATATAAATATACGTATTGTCAAGAAAGTTTTGAAAATATTTTCGTTAAAGTGAGGACGATTGGTTCTGTGATATCCAAGGGAGAAAAACACACTTAAGGTGCTTTTATTTGTGACAAAATAATAAGGGAAAACGATATAGTCAGTTTTACTATAGTTTTTCATGCATGTCTGCGAAGCAAACTTGTACAGATTCTCTTTCTCTCCTTAGACATGCTTTATGCATTGAATGAATTCACATCAAATTCAAAAGATGTAAAACACTCTGTTAAGATAACGAGAAACTATTATAGTGTATAGCTAAGGGGTATTGGTAGCCGCCCCCCCCCCATAAAAAAAGAAATATCATACATCTAACCTTTAGACATTTGAATTTATAGCATTAAATCCTTTTCCTATTTCTGTCCAAACTAATCAGAACTATGTGATCAAACAAAGAAAGATTCTCTCAGTAGATTTTTGAACGAAAATAAAATTGGCAGGACCTGACATTAATCTCGGTGAAAATGAATGGCGCTCAATTAAGCTCACTACATACTGGAAATTCAAAAAAATCAAAATGTTTTTTACCCGAAATGTGGGTTTCCAATATTAAACCCTTGACTAGCTTCATTATAACAACTGAAGACTTTGGGTTTCTCATTTTTCATTTGTGAAAAAAATACAAAAATATATTCAATACTCTAGTTTCAGCTCCTGGCAATGCTAGCGATATGGTCCAAACAGGGGGAGGGCAAATCGATGTCTCTATGTATCTATTTCTCTCCTTCAAAATGACACTACTTGAGGAGAAATTGAGATGACGATACCTGACTTGAGCCTCGGTGTGAGAAGAAAGAATTTACACTGAAATAAGACAAAAGGGTATCTTCACTTCGAATTGATGGAATATTTGTCAGTTGCCATGAAATTTGAATCTAGACCATAATGAATGAAATGTATGCCAATTTGCTTTAGGCTGGTATATGATCTCTAATGGCTATCGAATGAAAGTTCAAATGTCAGAAACTGACCATACACTTACATTGTTTAAAAAAAAAACCGCCAAACAAAACAAAAGCAAGCAACAACAACAACAACAACGACAACAACAAAACGACATTATTTGGAGAGGGGACAAAATATCTTCCAATTATCTGGAAAACTCATTATAGCTGGTCGGAGAAGGTACAAAATGTTAATAATAATCGCCAATATTTTTTGTCTTATTTATCCGGGGTAGCCACATCAGCTTTGATGCCACTTTTCTTGAAGGCCCCAGCAATGCCACGTATCCATTACACTTGGGTCGAGAGGGACAAACGTGGGCATAACACGCTGTCTAAGGAATTAAGCACCGAAAAAGGATCGAACCCGGGACCTCATTATGAGAATCATTCTTATATTTTGATTTATTCCTGACACAGTCATTATCCTTCATATCTGGAGAGTGACGGTGGTCACGCCCCCTGAACAAGTTTCCCTACTGGTAAAAGGCCGATAATAGTTGTTCTGATGTCTATTGTCCAAATGGGATTTTTTTTTTAACTAATGAATTTTTGTTTTTCTTTGTTTTTTTTTTGTTTTTGTTTTTTGTTTTTATTTGTTTTGGTTAGGAGGGGGTAACCCAGGGACAGTTGTTCTAGATTACTTCCGTTCCGAAGATCAATGATTATCAATGATTATCAATGATTATCAATGATTATCAGTGATTATCAATGATTATCAATGATTATCAATGATTATCAATGATTATCAATGATTATCAATTATTTGTTTCTAACCTTTCTAAAGAGAGCAAAATTTCAGAATGATTGGAGCGGGAACATTAAAAAGTCAAAAGTCACTGCGAAAAGCAGAATCCAGTCCCGTACTGTTCATTGTTTTTCAAAGTCCCTGGGAAATCTTTAACAAGGGCATTTGAATGTAGTGATGCTTATTGCCAGGTCAAGAAAATATCATACACAATTAATTCTAGGTTTCAACTATAATTACGCATGGTAGTTCACGAGGATTTTTGTTCAGTTGTAATGATCCAGAAATGCAGAGGCCAGAGCGTTCGAACCTCCGCTAAATCGAATTGTGCATATTTTGATATGATAATTATAAAATTAATACCTCTGTTCCCCTTTTAAAATGATATTAAGAGAAAGGGCATGGTGCAAATTTTTTGTAGTGTGTTGTGGTGCTCATCAGACTACATAACAAATAATGTGAGGCCCGAATCCCAGCCGCCGCATCTATCATATAATAATAATAATAATAATAATAATATAACAATAACGTCTTATTTACTCAGGGTAGCCACTTCAGTTTTATCAATTGCTCTTCCAGCGAACCCTGCATAACATAACATGTTATCATTACCATTCTCCATTCTTGTATGCCGAGCGCTGGCTAGAAGGCAGAAGGTCCCATTTTTAAAGCCTTTGGTATGACTCGGCCGGGGATCGAACCCACGACCTCCCGTTCATGAGGCGGACGCTCTATCCATTGAGCCAACATGCCCGTTGTCAATACACTTCTCGACAGCTGCCACGCTTTACCCAGGAGGGAATAAGGATTGCTAAAGTCCTTGTGATTGCCAATCTATATCAGTACCTATATGAGAGGACATTATATCCTTCAGGAAACGGAGATAGTCCATGCTATTGTATTCTGGCTTAGAGTTAGAGTGATCAAGGAAGTAATACATATGTAGTCAAAAAAAAAAATGAAATAGCAGTGTAATGTGCTATATTTTGTAAATATGAATACCATCGTTATGAAATAAATGTAAATAATTGGGCAAAACGTTTCATTGTTACCTTGGTAACGAGGAAAAAGCGGGACCAGGCGAGAACTAATTAGGTATATTTCCTAGCGGCTAAGAAAGGCTAGGCGATTGAAGATTGACTGGACTGGATGACTATGTTGTAATATGATACGATGATAAACTCAATCTTTCCTGAAATGCGTCTTTTTCGCCGTAATCCTATCCGTTCGTGCAATAATAAAACGACTATTCCATTTCCTGTCTCTCTTTATGAAGTTTGCTTCAGAGCGGGAGTATAACCCAAAACAACTTTCATAAGATATATGAAATACTATGAAACACAGGAAGGATTGACAGAGGGAGAGAGAGAGAGAGAGAGAGAGATGGATAAGAGAAACAAATTGCCAGGGCAAATTGTTTGATTGCTTTTATTTCTGCGTTCTTTAAAAAATACAAAGTAATATGTTTTTACACAAATATTACACAAATAGAAAATCATACAATAGTCATGATGGTATTATACAATAACCATATACAAAGCATACAGCAAGAACAGAGAATATGTGTATATATTTCTTCGTTGAATTAGAGAGATGGATTAAAGAACGCAGGAGACTGCAGGAGAAAAGGAGGAGACCGCCAAAGGATAGAAGGGTTTGAAAGAAGAAACAAAAGAAAAGGACAAAGATGCAATGAAAGAAAAAAGGAAAGAGAAAGAAAGACAGCAACAAAGAAGTAATAAGAAATCCCTTCATAAGATTCTGCAAAATACCACTGGATATATGTATAACCATAAATGAAATGCTTTTGCTCTTTCGCTTCGCTCGCTCGCGATATTTTAGAAACTTTAATATTAATATTGGTGCAAGAAATGAAGCCCTGAAGCCCTATGATAATACGCTTCTGCTCTATATGAAATGCTGAAAAGTGAAAGCGAATATGTACCATGCGAAGAGAAAACTTGTGTGCCATGTAGACTTTCAGGTTTTTAATAATAATGTTGTCGAGAATATACAGTTTTGAAAGGAATGGGGAGAAAGACGCAGAGGTACATTATTGATAAGAGGACGAGGAATATAATATGAGGAGGAGAAAATGACGGTAATATGATGAGAGGCTGGGAAACATTATCTGTCTGTATCACATAACTTGTCGACGAGAAATTAATTGCAATGTGGAACCACGTGGAGATAGAGCTGTGCAATATTACTTTGTGAGGGAGAATGAATAAAGAAGAGGGACTGTGAATGCTGTTATAATCATTTCTTCTTTCTCAATAAAAAAAATAGCAAAGTGAATATAGGCGTCTTGGAGAGTCAGAGAGGGAGGAGAAGGAGAGTGAGAAAACAATGATAAGAAAAAAAGTTCTTGAATAGAGCATAAGACTTGACTTTTGAAATAGATAGTTTTGGTATAGGGGAAATTAGCAGAATTAAAATGTATTGCTTTAGCATGTAGGTAACTAGGATTGATGACAGGAAAAGAAAGAGAGAGACAGAGAGAGACAGAGAGAGAGACAGAGAGAGAGAGAATAGAGCAGAGAGACGAATACCAATGTGGAAACTGATCCAGCAATGCCTTAAATTTGAATGAATAGACGACGATTATAATCTCAATGTTTGAACGACGTTGCTGTGCTGTTTTTAGAATTTAGTTTCGCAACATAATGTTATTATTGATTTTTTTTATTCAAGAGTATTTGCTTCAGAATTTTATCATTTTTGTCTTGCAATCTCATTCTGTCTCTCCATTCTTTATTATTTCTGAAATATTATCTCACCTCCTGCATTGCTCTCTCTTTTCTCTCTCTCTCTCTCTCTCTCTCTCTCTCTCTCTCTCTCTCTCTCAGTAGGCCTACCCGTCTTTCACCGTTCTGCAATAATGAGTTCCCTTTTTGATATGAATGCATCAATACAAATTGCATTTGATTGATTGAAAAAACCCATCTTTGCAATTTGTGTTATCATCTGGAAAACGGGTATTCTTTCCATTGAGGAGAGCAATTAATGCCATGCCTGTGTTTTCATTAATCGCTAGTTCACTCAATTAGGGATTCATTTGGGATGATAATAATAATGTGATTCATTTTGGAGATCTTTGTGCGTTATAGCTTATCACTGTAACGAAGCAAGGACGCTTCAATGTGAATTCTCACTCAGATTATTTCAGTTTTCGTGCTGTAAGATATCTTGCTTTCTCTGTGAAAGGCCTTTTTGATGCATCCTCCCTCCATTTCCCATATTTGCTTTTATTTTATTAAACTGTCTTATTCAGTTCTCTTATTATCATGATTATTGCTCTTTAGAGTTTCCCCGTTGTCCTGATCTGCTATATAGATTGTTCCATTACTCTCTCTAAAAAAAAAAGTGAACACGTTCACTCTGTTAGGGGTGAATTTCAGAAGAGAGTGAATTAAGAGTGAATTAACACAGTGATCCCTGAGGTCACCCCTCAAAGAGTGAATAAAGAGTGAATATCACACTCTAAATGCACTCTCTTCTGAGATTCACCCCTAACAGAGTGAACGCGTTCACTCTTTTTTTTTTTTTAGAGAGAGTACAGCTGTTTTGTCTCTATGTGTATCTTTTCTGGGCTACGGTCTCTCAGTGTCTGTTCTGTCACGGCAGTCATTGTCATTCGAAATAAAGTTCTCTTTATTACGCTTGTATTCATATTCATCATTATACTCTTCACGCCATCCTTTTTTTCATTCTGTCCCTGTCTCTCTCTCTCTCTCTCTCTCTCTCTCTCTCTGTATGTGAATCTCTCTCTACCGTTCCTCCTCCTTCTACATCATCTCTCTCTCCCTCCCTCCCTCCCTCCCTCCCTCCCCCCTCTCTCTCTTTCTATGTGAATCTCTCTCTACCGTTCCTTCTCCTTCTACCTCACCTCTCTCTCCCTCCCTCCCTCCCTCCCTCTCTCTCTCTCTCTCTCTTTCTCTCTCTCTCTCTCGCTTATACTGTCTCCTATCATCATTTTTATAACAAAGCAATACTACTATCAAATCATTTCATCAAATGCAGAGAGTGTGTTTTGAGTGCTGCCTGTACCCCAATGCTTACACCTTATTTTAACTCATCCATGTCATCGCAACGATGTTTATTGTCCATGATCGAAGAGTAGTACGTCTAACATGAAACTATAAGAAGGACGTGATACTCAATTATTCTTACACAAAGGTCGTTATATACGAGTTTTAATTATACTACTCTGCAAGGCCTTGGCGAATATTTTGCTGGAGGCAATTTGATCGAAACAGAGACTGTTTTCATATTTTCAATCACTTATAGGTATTCCGTAAATTCATCTTCACTTTAAGGTCACACTTTTGTTTGAGAGCATGGTAATTATTTTGCTAATGAGAGAGTCCTATCAGACAGCTGCTGCCAATGTTCAATTATCGATGGTTGAATTATTATCTTCATTTTCATTTTTACTCACGTGATATCAGTCTTCGGCCTGATTGGTCTTTCGATTGAAAATATAGCACTTCATATCACCCTCATGCGAAAGCAGTTGTTATCTAAATTTTTTAATTCATGTTTCTTTGATTGTTTTTAATATACCTTTCAGCACATCTTTTCCAGAATAGTGAGGATTCTAGTATCGAGCTGCTGATTAAAATAAAGCACAAAAGGGTCAACAAACGATACTAAAAGATTAAGACATAATATATTCAACCAGCTACGTAATCACTTCATTTCAGTTCAGTTTAGCTCTTTTATTTATATCATTTCTGAAAAGTACATAAGAAACTTTATGTACGAAACTAACATTATATTACACTTTAGCATTCATAAACAAGATTACATTTGAGTACGATTAATCCCGTATTACATGAACAAAACGCTTGATTTTGGATCCTTATATACGAAAATCTGCAAATTACCATTATCAGTGGCTACCTCCAAACCTTGCATTTGGTTCAAATCTTTATTTACTGCAGCCATTTCAACGCATAAACATTAATCATCAGTCCATTGAAATCTCAAAGTTTATGATCTTGCAATATATGTAATGTGTATTCATCATTGTCTAATTGTAATTTCGTTCCTATGTGTAGTGAAGGGAATCAAAATAAAATAAAGAATTTAGCGTGCGAATTAAAGCCTTCAGTTTAAAACATATAATATTTCAACTTCTGCCTGGCTAAAAACGCCACCCCTCACCCTATCTATCTGTCTTTTAATCTATCCTTTTATCTATCTATCTATTCTATCTATCTATCTATCTATCTATCTATCTATCTATCTATCTATCTATCTACCTACCTACCTACCTACCTACCTACCTATCTATCTTTCTATCTATCTATCTATCTATCTATCTATATATCTATCTATCTATCTATCTATCTATCTATCTATCTATCTATCTATCTATCTATCTATCTATCTACCTGTAATTGTAGTATGTGTGTTTATGTATGTGGCTTGGGGGTGTGTGGGGTGTGGGTGTGTGTATGTAAACAGCTAACATGTTTTGCCTGTTCTTCCTTCTTCTGACCGTCTTTTCCATTTCTTCTTTACTTTGCCATGTTATTCCAATTTCGTGGTTTTGTATCTACTTTCACGGACTAATTATCTCGATCTGAGAGGTTCGGATTGACATAAGAAATAAAGATCCCGACTTTGAAGTGTTTCTAGTGCGCGGCATAATTCGTTTTAAAGTTCGCTTCGAGTGTTTCGTGAGACTGCATAAAATCTCTCAAAGAAACACTTGAATTGAATATGGTCATCATACAGCTATACAAATTAAACTGGGTAACAGGTACTCATGTTGTTTGGGCTTTACGAAGTCATAGCAGCTATGTTAGATAATATGATGGGTAATTGCTTTGTTGTGATCAAATGTTGGTCGTTATTGTTACTGGAAAATATTCAGTAAAATTGTTTGTTTTTGTACAACAAAAACAATGAAGACGACGACGACGATGATGATGACAAAATAATAGTAACAAACATGACAGAAGTAAAGACTGACGACGACGATGATGATAATGGTGAGTGTGATATCATTAGAATAAAAGGCATCTCATTTCCTAGGTAACAATGCATTATAAAATCATTACTGAGAAAAAGAGAGAGGATACTGGCGAGAGAAAAGAAGGGGAGGAGAAAGAGAGAGAGAGAGAGAGAGAGAGAGGAGAGATAACGAGAGAAGAGAAGATAAGAGAGGAGAGAGAGAGAGAGAGAGAGAGAGGAGAGAGAGAGATCACATCGAAACCATGAATATGGTCCTAATAACCATTATCTCTACAAAAATCAAATATACCATTAATTGCCTCATCCTTGGAATGGTTGATCACTATATTGCATGATCTTAATCACGAAGCCATTTCCCGTAAGTCCTTCATTACATTTCTCAAAGTTCTAATGAAGGTCGGGAATCATTATATTTAATAATCACATATTGGTTATATGATTCCATTTTGAAATAATTATTTCCAAGTCATGGATGCAGTGTAGCGGCTTTATGGGGCAAAATCATTCCATTCCGTATAGTTGGCAATGTAATATTATTATTAAAGGCAAACCTGCCGTGAAATGATTCTTACAATAATCACATAAAGCTGAATTATTACTGTTTCTGTCATTTCTTGTGTTCCAAAAACAAACAAAAAACAAAACAAAACAAAAAACAAAAAAAAAGGGAGGGGACGTATAGAGGAAAATACTTGAACAAACATCCAATGTGTTCTGATTATTTTGAATATTTATGATGAATAAGCGCAACTTTTTGTGTACAAATCCCAACTTGTCGACTTTTTAAAAAGAGTCTTAAAATCAGTTGTAAAATGGAGCAATATCTCAAAATGTTTAAGCCTCGAGGATTCAGTGTTTTCGCTGAAATCACAGACCTCAGCAGACACATTAAAAAAAAAGCAGAACAATACTCGATCTTGCTAATATACTCAAACGTATTAATCAATAATCTCTTCATTTTAGTATTGCCAAAGAATAAATCAAATTTGCACCGATTTATTCAAATATATACACAGTAGTCAACCAACAAAAAAAGTTCACTTTCCCTTTGACTGAGACATGTAGTCCACTAAAAGGGATCGAGTGGGCAAATATAACATCACCAAACAAATGACCTCAAATTAACGATTCAGTGCTAAAGTGATGATTAGGCGAGTACAAAGGCGAAAAAGATGATAAAACGTATAATTATGGGATTATCACATGTCTCCATGGCTGCATCTTTTCATACACATTGCAGCTGTTCTCATACAGAGAGCAAATAGTTAAGGAAATTAGCTTGTGTCTATTAGTACATCTATCATCATGAGTTTGGCGGGTTTCGGGCAGCTGCAAATACTCGCTTTTCATTGTTTAACTCACTGCAGCGTGAACTCCGACAGGATTAATAAGATCTTCAATTTTCGTCATGATTGTGGGATAATTGTTTTACGGATAAGTAATTTAGAGGAAGAGGGCATTAGAAAGGGCGTAATTAGCTTAGCCATGCTGCTTGATTGTGTGTGATTAGGTCTCTTAGTCCATTTAAACATGAAAGCGTTCTTGAAAAAATAAGACCACATGAGTGTCAAGCTGTAACAAAATAATGCTAACTTGCTTTCTTCTCAGAGATATTGCATATAACAATTCTGTAAGGAACATATTTTCCCTTGGAAGACAGGTATCACAGGCAAGGCATTACATAATCATTATTGAGTGGTTTAAAAATACATTCCCTGAGCATTATATTCCCCCAAAATAATTATAGACACCTCAAACGTATTATCAAGTGACAGAGATCTGTTTCACTAAAGGAGCATCATTATAATGGGACCATGAATATGATGGGACTAAGCTCTTATTGTGGTGGAGGGACAACGAAATGATTGTATTCTCTTGTCTTCTCGCTTATACGTTCACATAACCATTATTCTCCTGGTGCATCGCTCTAAAAATATGTTATTTCTTATAATATCTTTGCAGGAAGGTGTGCTAACAGGAGTGTTTTTGCGATATAACCGGACATTTTGCTCCCGTGACAATGAATTGTGTTCGGTTCTTTATTCCAATCAGTTGGGTTGTAGGGTTATAAGGTGAGGGTCAGGTATAGTATTTGACCCAGGGTGGAAGTTAAGGATTCGGTTGGTTTAGGAAGTTGATGGCGGAACAGTCGTCGCCGGAGTATGTGAGCACCTATAGGCTCTATGGTAACAATAACTGTGTACGTTTGTGTGGAAGGTATGAAAAGCATCGAGCAGTGGCAGTGTGAGTAGCCCCTATCAGTAGTCGATCTGTAATTATACAGGTACAGGCCATGAGGGGGCGTTACCCTTATTGTTCATTACAAGGACCTACTGACAAAAGACTTCTCACTTCAGGTGAGACCAGGTGTTAATCGAAGGTTGACTCCAAGCCGATTAAGAATCTCGAGAGAGGTGTGAAGAGTGCCTAGAGCGGTACTGATAGAGAGGGTAGAGGGGTAAATAACGCACCCCTCTAAAAGGATTGTCCAAGATAATAAAGATTTGATAGTAAAATAGTAAATGGCAATACGTGCAAATAATTATTTTAGGGGCTTTTCGAAAGTAATATAAGTGAAAAAAAAATTGAAAAAAAAATCAGTAATCCAGTAATTTTAATTAAAACGAAACTGTGTGAAATATTACTCCTAACTTCACAGAAATAAATGCACGGATACAGGCGCAAATATTCTAATTTAGTCATGATAAGCGCCTCAAAACCCCAACCAACCAACCAACCAACCAACTGATTAGCCGGATTTTAAACATAGACCTAAATATCATTAATGAAATCCAATTCCAAAGAAGTTTTAAGTTTTCTTTCACCTCCTTCGTTCACACCTCGCCCCGCCAATCACATTCGAAATACAACGAGCTAGGCCACTAAGCATTCAAAAAATCAATTGTGTGCAAACCCCCTCTTCCCCGATTCTTTGTAAAGCGCTTTGGTATTTGTAAGGGATACAGGTGGAGAGGGGTGTATATGATGCCTTCCCTATTGTGTTTGGTCACAATGTACCACATAATCATTCAACATTACACCCGTGTGGATGTAATTATTTGACTCCTTGACAAGTTCTATTAATTCTGAAGGACCATGAGGAGTTAGATGTCAAAAGAAGGTGTCTTTTTCTGGACACTTTTGTATTTCGTGCAAATTTTTGTAATTACACGAAGGCCTTGAGAAAAAAAAACTTATCTCTCATTGAATGAGATAATTATGCATGTGATTATGAGCTCTGAAATTGTGTATGCTACTTAGAGAAGAAGAAAGAAAGAGAAAGGATGTTAAGAGAGAGAGAGAGAGAGGGGGGGGGCGTGGGGCTGAGGAGAGATATGAGGAGATGATGGGATGACAAAATAATCTGTATTAATTTTGTTGCTCAGCTTATGTTACGAAATATCAATGACACAAGAGTAATCATGATAGATCCCTCAGGAATTCAGTTATGTTGAGACATGTGAGACTTGAACAAACTTTCTCACGTGTTCATTCTTTCAGTTTTCTCACCCTCTCAAGGATTTTTGTTTTGACAATGGTTAATTGGTTTTTTTTTTTTCACCGAGAGAAGAAATATGTAACCATCTTACAATATTACCTGCAGTGATTCTAGTGTTATCTTTTTTTCTTTTCTTTAAAAATAACAGTTTTCAAGCTAATTGAAAAAGGTGATGGGCAAAATCTTGCTATCACGATAGCTAAGATCTAAAATGCTATGAAGCTCTAAAACTTTTCTTTATCAGAATGTCGTTGATGATGTAAAAGTGTCACTGATCAGTCACTTATTAGAGTTGTATTTCTCCCCACCCCCTCCCTCCCTTTCTCTCCCTCCCTCCCTCCCTTACCCAAACCAATTAGAATCTAATGGTTAAGAGCGTGATGCCTGTCAATATTGTCATGCAATTATACCGAGCGATGGTTTCAGAATTGAGTTAGACAGCTTCATAGAGTGAAACATTACACAAATCACTTCGCAAGCGATCATGACGAAATTCATATATATGCATCTATATGAATCCAAGTTATGAGTTAGGTTTCTTGGCGATGTAAGATATACGTCATTATTTTTCATATTGAGATATGTCATTAGTCTTGTAATGATATTGATAAGGCGTGGCATTAGTGTATTTGTAAGAGAAACTGGTTATTAAGTCAGAGCTTGTCTGTAACCATGGTAACGGGATCGCATCCCACCGTGTCATCTCTCTCTCCCTCTCTCTGGACACCTAAATACCAATCAAGATAGAGACACAGACCCTAATAACTCGATGATTATCTCTACACTCAATTCCACAAAATGTCACTCTACCTGAAGGCTAATATTAAAGCCACATTTTCTCAAGCCGAGCTAATGACAAAGCTTGGACGTTTCATCATTAATATCGGGACTCAAATCGTCGTAATTACAAGTCCTAAACTACTGGGACAAACAACAATATCGGGCTAATTAAGCGAAGGGGAAAAGATATTTCATAACCTTATTTTTCAACAATCGGAGCACTGCGGCTTTCCGTAATTAAATCCCTCGTGAGTGATCGATTTATTAGCCTTGAATCGAACGATACCAATTATAAAGTGTTCATTACGAATTTTCCGTATTTCGATGGGGAGTCGATGTCACACAGCGGTAACAAACCATGCTTGCTTTTTGGAGCGCATTGTAGCAGTTGGCATAAACCATGATGAGATGCCAATTAAAGTTAGGTAAGATAATTATGAAAGAGACATTATATTAGAAACGAGAGAATAATCATGACACCAGAGACAGGTACAGCACATTATTCTTGACGGGAGGGGAATAATTTAAAAGACTTCCCGACAAGCAAACAAAAATAAAGGAAGATATATTAAAGAATAAAGGATTATCACAATTCACTTTCTTTATTATTAAGCAAGAATCACTAATATACAGAGTTTTTGTTTTATAAGAATTGGATGAAATTTTACCGGAGTAGACCTGAAGAATCTCTGTATAGCGCCTGGTGCACAGGACACAAGTTTGTCGACGCACCACCACTTACCACAACAACAACAACAACAACAACAACATTTTCAGATTTCTTTGGGTCAAAAGCTTGGAAGGGTGACCACAGAACAAAGGTAGGGCTCGTTTTTCTTTTGTGTACTTCATCATGTTCATACTTTAACCCTATAAGAAGATCGAGGCCATTGTGCATCCCTTAGCCCCCCCCCCTCTCTCTCTCCCACTCTCTCCCTCTTTGCCTCTCTCTCACACACTCTCTCCCTTTTTCTCTCTTTCTCTTTCTCTTCCTTTAAAGGAGAATGCAACCCAGACATCAGTGTCCTTCCAGTGAATTAAGAAGAAAAAGAAGAGTAAACAGTGAAAATTTGAGGAAAATCGGACAATCTGTTCAAGAGTTATGAAACCTTTGAAAGTTTGATTAAATCCTTATTATGGAGATCCTTGAATTGGCAACTTTGCCAGCATCTGTGATGTCATTGTGGACAACTCTCCATTCATTTTGTACACAGAATTTAAACATTTTCTTTATTCTCAAGAAAAATAAAAATCTTTTGATTTATGGTTTGAGTATGACATGTCTATATCAATTCTGCAAGCATTTTTTGAAAAAATTATGTTGATTCCTTACTTGAAATTTCATATAAATCAATTTTTTGAAATATTATGTACAAAATGAATTGAGAGTTGTCCACGATGACATCACAGATGCTGGCAAAGTTGCCAACTCATGGATCCCCATAATAGGGATTTACTGAAACTTTCAAAATTTATAACTCTTGAACAGATTGTCCGATTTTGCTCAAACTTTCACTGTTTACTCTTCTTGGTCATCTTGATTCACTAAGAGCACACTGATGCCAGTGTTGCATTCTCCTTTAACTTAAGCCAGTAGAAGGACTGCTATTTCTTGTGTGAATATCAATTTGCTAGTTTCTACATCGAATTTCTGGTTATAACAGACAGTGTCCATGGGCAATGGTGAGATCAATGAATGTAAGACGATGAAGATGAAATTAATGAGAAAGTACACCATGAAGACTGAAGAAAAAAAAAACATTCTGGGCGCCCTTATTAGCCACGGTTGGTAACGCAGGACTACTTACAGGGCACTGACTGAAAAAAAAAAAGAATCCAATCAGGATTTATTACCAATCACGTAGCCCGAGTTGATTCAATCCATAGCGTGTTTACACAGGCTTAATATGACCAGTACATCGCCTTCTACATGTTACTCTATCCTTCTCACAACTCATCAATAAATTACGACGTCACATCCCCAGTCAAGCAAAACGAAATCAAGTAAAGCAAAGCAATGAAAAATCTCAGGGCTTGCCTCTAATCATTACCAGATATGGTGGATAGATGTCGCTTGGTTTAGTTCCTTAATTAGAAGAAAATATTAGGATGGATTTTTCGAGATGCAGGCCACTACGTTTCACTTCGAGCACTTTACAAAATGAAGGAGATTTTAGAATCGAATCTGGAAGCATACATAGATAAAGATAATAGTGCCTTGTATCATTTCATATCATATCTACACTCTATCATGACAAATATCATCACTATTAAATAAACATATCCAAACTGCATTACCATCATCCTGAAACCTAATTATATTTTATCCTTACAAACACTCCAAGATGCATATTTTGGTTAGATTTACAAAAAGAGATCGAGGAAAGCTTTAACAACACCACCTATCAAAATTATCCTAAGTGAAGAAAAGATTGCATTTTAATCAAAAGCCGGAATAGCTGTCCCAGAAATATCTTAAACTTTATTCTAACAGTTATATTTCCAAGCCGTCGTTTTTAATTCTCATCAAACCCTGCTTTCCAACATTTCAGTTTGCAAGATATACTTCTAGTCAGCTATAGGTCAAAGTAGGCTATAAACTAGCAGTAGGAGATTTTCTTAATTCCTAACTTAATCACCTATCACTCCTCAAATTGACAGCAATCATTTTCATTTTCCATCCCCACATGGTTAAAAAATAAAAAATAAAAATATATATAACATGACACATCGTGAAAGAATATTGCAAAATTTAATTTTAATTTATAGAAAAATTACCAACTTGCACATGAAAATAGTGATTATATATCACACTGCGTTGCCAATTCAGAGAGTTCAATGATTAGCTGCAATCAAATCACTCTGTTTTTAAACGGTACAATGAACTGCATTATAAATAGAATCAGAATTGCTTGTGATTTTAGCTCTTTCTACCCATGTATTATTCCTAGAATTCTGGACCAAAAATATTTTAAAAGTGTCACTAAAAAGAGACACTGTACTGCTATGGGCTAAACATGTATATTTCAGTTAATCTTTGTTCTATATTACCTGTTAAAGCTTTGTTTGATCATGTTGATCTTTTGTATTGCATACAGCATACAATTCTCTTCGCAGAGCTGAAAATGAGTTGTAACAAAACCCTTGAATACCATAAGTATATTTTCAGAGCACCCCAATGGCTAGCTAATTCAGTATACTTATGAAAGTAGACTGGACTAATTCTGAGCACCAATACACACGCACCAACGTGACCAAGGGAATAATAGAAAAGCGCCCCACTAGCATTGTAAGTGGATGTTGCATACTGGCATGGGGTTATATCAGCGGGAATTAATGAGAGATATAATGAATCAATCTTTTATGTAATGAGCATGGCTTGAGCATACTCTGACAACAGTATTCTCATCCCGTGCTGATCACTGTAATCATCTTTGGAGGTGAGTAGGAGGAGGGATGCACAAAGAGTGAATGGTTTCTGGGTAAGGAAGGCTTGGAATTATTCGATCCAGGGGTGATTCCACCGTCCTCAGCTTCGGCAATATTGATTTTGCTTTCCTCAGATATAGGATTGGGCCTTGGATGTGATTTGGTTTTAGGTTAGGTTAGGTTTGTGGATAGGAAAAGATATAGCATTGGATCGTGCAGCTTTGGAGTGAGGAACTCGACTCTGCTATTTCGGACATTTTTACCTCATGGTTATCATGGTTATAGGGCAGATTTGCAGAACCAGTTATAATTATACAGGCCATATCTTCACAACTGCATCGGTTGATCAATTCATTTCAATTCAATTCAATCAATAAATGATAGTTGAAGAAACGTATGAAGTCCCATTTATTTCGTGAGAGAGAAAATAAATTGGATTGACTCAACATAATCTTCCTGTAAAGTGATGTGTGGAGCAATTATGCAGAGCAGCGCTTGGTAACTGCGTTGGGAAACATAAAAAACGACCTACAAGAAAAATTTCTTTAAGTGCATGCATAAAGGAAATTCCCTTGGAAAAATCTCGACATATTCTTTCAAAAATGGATTTCAAGAGCGATGCGGTTGTTATCATGAAGATAAGCCCCATTTTCTCGTTTAATTAAAAAAAATATATATATACCATAATGTTCCCCCTCCCCCACCCCCATCTTTTTTTCTCTTTCTCTGTCTTCTACATGGCTGGTAAAAAGCTGAAGCTTTTGCACAAGCTCACTCAAAGAGCTCGTATATAGGAGAAAGCATCATTTTTATATGAACTTGCGACTACAATCATAGTCAAACTGCATGCACATCAGACCCTACTCTAGTTCCCCCCAACTGATATAGAATTATGCCTAAATTGTATTATTTCACACTAGATACTCTAGGGTTCTCAGCACATCCTTGGTAAAAACAATCAGTGTTGACCTTGTATTATGGGAGTCACGTGGGAGTGGCCGAACCAATCAGAATCTGTGATTCTTTCATCAAGAAGGATTATTCCTCAATTTAGCTTCCAGTTTTCATTCCTGATCATTGTCATATGTGAACAAAATCACCTTCCCAAATATGATATATGAAAAACAGATACCTAGGGCGAGAAAAAAAAGAACTACGCTTATCATAGGCTATCTTAAGCGTTGTTATCTCTAAACCTTCATTTTGTAGCATTGGTAGACATTATCACCTTTTCATAGAAGTCCTTAATCTACAAACTTTGCAAACATTTTCTTCCTCCATGTAGAGAGTGGAGTGTGCATGAATATGAGTCGTGACAGCAACATTGCGTAGTGACATGGAGGCATATACATGGACGGCACAAGTCCCCCCCCCCCCCCCGGAAAAAAAAAAGGAAAATGGAAGAGAGAGAGGGGGAAGAGAGAGAGGGAGAAAGGAGAGAGAGAGAGAGAGAGAGAGAGAGAGAGAGAGAGAGAGGGGGGAAGAGAGAGGAGAGGGGGAGAAGAGAGGGAGAGAGAAGGAGAGAGGAGAGAGGGGGAGAGAGAGAGAGAGGGGGAAGAGAGAGAGGGGGGGGGGGAGAGAAAGGAAGAGAGAGAGAGAGAGAGAGAGGGAGAGGGAGAGAGAGAGAGAGAGAGAGAGGAAAGTACGGGAATAAAGGAAATGGAAGGAAATCATTGAGTGGTGAAGGGCATCAGGCAAGGTTCTCTATTAACATGATCAACATTCACCCTTTGGGTCAAGACCGCTGCCCGCCCATCATTACACCAGTATTCCTTTGTTACAGGACGCAACTTACGTCACTTCTATTATTATTATTATTATTATTATTTTATTCGGCATTTCAACAGAAAAAGTTTACAATCAATTTACAGGAGAAAATACAATTACAGAGTGAAAAAGGATGTTTGCAGAACAAGTCCAGGTTGCCTGGAAAAGGAAAAAGTTAAATAAATAACTGTAGCCCGCAGGCTATCCTTCCCGACCTGGACTTGTATGTAAACACCCCAAGAATAAAAACATGTATATAGATTATTATATTAATACAAGCAATAATTCATATAGAAAAAGCATATTGAAATTGATATGTATATTAAACAATGCAATAAAGTGTGATTGAAACGTAATTACAGGGCAACTTAAAGAAGTTGTAGTAAATTGGTATTTAGATATACATTTGAATTAGCCAGGTAAATATAAACTTTAAAGTACATTGTATTGGGGAAGGTGTATAAGCAGTAAAAAAAAGGGAAACCTCATAAGATTTGAAATTAATAAAAAAAGAAAATATGAATATTAGAATAATGTACCAGTAAATGAGTGTATATTTAAACAGAAATTTGTCAGGTTAACAGTTCACTAGGAATTACAATAAATATACATTGTTTCTATGGCCCAGTATTGTGTAAAAGATTATGTGTAAATGTTGAGACTTTTAATCGGCTACAGGAAAAACTGTACTATGCCAAGTACTTGTCCGGTAGTTGAATTAGACGACTGAATGTTTACCAATGAGGAAAGTGATGAACATGAAAAAAAAAAGATAGAAAAAAAAATAAATGAAAAAAAAGAAAGAAAAATAAATGTATAAATGAAAAGAGTGAAAGACTTAACTCTGAAATCCGACTTTTCACCAATAGACGGTGATATCCTAATCTTAATTCATGACAGGTTTATGACTAATTAAAGAATATCACAAAAGAACACTTCCTGGCCTTCTGACGTCCTTTCATCATTCGGGAAAATTTCACCTGCTTTCTAATCAAGTTAATTACGATTATAGCAATCAATCTCATCCCCAAAGACCACAAAATATGCAGCTTTGAGTCCATTAGCTATCAACACACCTGCCTGGATTGTGGCTCTGTACAAACTCATTAATGATTAACAAAGTAATAGCTCGTACGTAATTTTAGGTAACAGGACTCCACTTTGCATAGTCTAAATTGGACAGACTATACTGTATGCCATCAAGTTGAACGCTCAGATTTTCGGAAGTCTCCGTTTATTAAAGCTACAAATATGCATATCAACCGAAAATACTTCTGGCCAGGAAGCAGTCTTAAGATAGCATACTGCATTCATCTTTTTATTGTTTGCATCTCTTAAAAATATGTTTGCACTTTATTTCTGCAGCTAATATTATGAATTCATACGACTTTTGAACGCGTTCCGCCATGCTATAAACATCATGAAATATTGTAGGATCTGCTCACAAAAAAGTCTGTTTAATAAGACTATATTGTCCAATAAAATAAGAACGAAATCTCTTTATTTTCTACATAATAATGTTTCTTTATTAAAACCCAGCACTGAGTTAAAAGCACCTGTCGCTTGGTCTGCAAGGAATGAAAGCAATGAGAAGCATCTTCAATATTATCGACTTAATATTTGATTTCACCGCTCCATTAGAAGCTGATTTGCTAGCGGCAAAATACGATACGAGGGTAAGTGATGAGCTTTAAACCTCAAAAACCTTTAAAGATTCAAAGAGTATCATAGTTATTGGCAAATTTGGATGTAAACCTATTTTGTATTTTCGTTTCATTCATTTCAGGCAATGAATGACCCCCTCATACTTTGAAGAACACTTTGTTCTTTGAATTCTAAAGCATTAGGTAGCACATTTTTGTACAAACACTTCTAATAAAAGTTTTCAAAAAATATTATGATTTATTTTCTTAAGGACTCCGCCCCCTCGGAAAAAAAGAAAAAGAAAACTAATCACCTATTTTTTGCTTTCATGACTCTTGTTTCAAAGTTTAATGATTTGTGTTATAAGAGAATTCAGTTTCATTTATCATCATTGAAAACGTAAGACTATGAAACTAGGTACAAAAGACTTGCAGCTAAAATCCTTTCGTGACTATAATGTATAACAATGAAATTTAGAAACAACGAGAAACCAATTTGTTAGTTCTTCAATATACAAATATTATTCGATAGGCTCTTATTTTTAAAGGAAAAACTTTTATAAATGTAGGCCTACATCAAACGAATCTGAACATGATGCATTTCACTATGCAAGAGTAGACATAATTTATCTCTATGTATGATGTATATTACATTTTCCTTAGTTATTCATAGCGTGTTTCCTCCTCGGCAAAGCATGAGTGATAATAATTTATAGATTTTAAGTTTTGTGGTCCATTTTATCATGTTCATACAAGGCTTCAAATGATAATGTCGATCATGATACAAATTACGGTATTTTATTCTGATCAGCTAAGAATACAGTAAGGAACTAATTTCGCAAGAGAATCACTTAGACCAATAATGAGATAAAATGTCTAAATACATAAAAAACATCCTTCATGCAGTTTATATGCATTTTGAGAGTTATTTGTTTTCATGAAAGATGAATCATTTTTGGGTCCAATAATAAGGTCTTCGCGACTTCTGTGTCTGTATGCAACGCAGGGGGAGT
>CM057165.1:26214092-26233887 GCA_029962745.1 Echinometra lucunter | reverse complement strand
TTTCCAAAACGTTTTTAATAAAACGTCTTTAATAAATGTTCACAAAACGTTTCCAAAACCTTTACAAAACTTTTTTTTTTTTTTATAAACGTTCACAAAACGTTTTCAGAACGTTTCCAAAGCTTCTTTAATAAAACGTCGTTAATAAACGTTCACAAACCTTTTTTTCAGAACGTTTCCAAAACGCTTCCAAAGTGTTTCCAAAACGTTCACAAAACGTTCTCAGAACGAACGTTTCCAAAACCTTTACAAAACTTTTTTTTTGTTTTTTTTTAATAAACGTTTACAAAACGTTTCCAGAACGTTCACAAAACGTTTCCAAAACTTCTTTAATAAAAAGTCGTTAACAAACGTTCACAAAATGTTTTCAGAACGTTTCCAGAACGTTTCCAAAACGTTCAAAAAACGTTATCAGAACGTTTCCAGAACGCTTCCAAAACGCGTTAAAAACGTTTAAAACGTTTTTTTCCTAACGCTATTTATTAGGTCTGCTACTTCTTCATCTTCAATAAACGTTCACAAAGCGTTTTTTGGAAACCTTCACAAAACATTTACAAAACGTTTTTATTAGGTCGGCTATGTCTTCATCTTTATTAAACGTTCGTAAAACGTTTTTAGAACGTTCACAAAATGTTTACAAAACGCCTTTATTGGGAATGCTACATCTTCGTTTTAATAAAAGTTCACAAAACGTTTCCAAAACGTTCTTTTTTAAACGTTTAAAACGTTTTAAAACGTTAAAAACGTTTAAAACGTTTAAAACGTTTTTTTTTTCTTAATGTTATTTATTAGGTTTGCTACGTCTTCATGTTTAATAAACGTTCACAAAGCGTTTTTTAGAAACCTTTACAAAACATTTACAAAACGTTTTTATTAGGTCGGCTATGTCTTCATCTTTATTAAACGTTCGCAAAACGTTTTTAGAACGTTCACAAAATGTCTACAAAACATTTTCATTAGGTTCGCTACGTTTTAGTCTTTAGTAAAAGTTCACAAAACGTTTTCAGAACGTGCACAAATTTTTTTTTTTTATGTCCGCTACGTCTTCTTTTTTAAAAAAACGTTCCAGAAACATTTTTAGAAGGTTCATAAATCGTTTACAAAACATTCTTATTAGGTCCGCTACGTCTTTGTCTTTTAATAAACATTCACAAAACTTTGACAAAACGGTTTCAGAACGTTGACAAAACGTTTTTTATCAGTGCTGCTGTTTTCTCTGAATGGGGATTTTAATTGGGAATAAATTAGGAATAACTATAATCCTCTTGATGACCATGATAATGAGATACCGTAAACTGGGGTGGCTTTGGACAAATTTTAACTATTTATATCAATATCTTCATTATGAACAGAGGAATGCTAGGGGTAATGTGGGGGTTGGCAAGTACCAATAAAGAGGATATTGTGTTATATAGAATATATATAGATTTCATGATTATTTTTTTAGTCAAAGTTTGTCCAAAGTGACCCCGGAGTTTGGGTTGACTTTGGACAACCATAAATATCCCATTGCATAATCACCTGTACAGCTAATTGTCTAAAGTAAACCTCCTTATGTGGTTTTTTTTTTAAATCTTAACAAATCCAATTTTTTCAATTTTTTCAACAGCCACCTTACAAGTACAACTTGTACATACGTTTTTGTGGTGGTATTTTGGCTACAAAAATTTTGCTAGGGGCATTAACAGACACTTGCTTCCACAGTTTTTTTAAGATTTTGTAATTAAATTTGATGTTTTGAATTCTTATAAGCCTAAATATTCTAAATAGTAAAGGAACAAATTTGAAAAAGTGTAGTTAAGCAGGGCACTGCATGAATTTTCTGTGGACCTGTTACTTGGGATTAGCACATTTAGTAGTTAACCATCTGGTTAACTTTGGACTACAATACAGTTCTTTTTTTTAAATCTGAACAACTCCAATCTGTTAATTTTTTTTCAACAGCCACCAAATAATGACTTACAAGTACAACTTGTACATGTACATACGTTTTGTGGTGGTATTTTAGCTACAAAATTTTGCTAACAATAAACATGTAAGAACTTTCATTTTAAAGGGGCATTAACAGACACTTGGTTGCACACTTTTTTTTAAGATTTTTAATTAAATTTAATATTTTGAATTCTTATATACCTAAATATCCAAAATAGTAAATAGTAAACAAATTTTAAAACGTGTAGTTAAACAGGGCACTGCATGAATAGTTACGTAGCTGTCGAACATTTGGTACTCCTTTGATGTCCAAAGTATGTGAAGCCAAATCATGGGGTGAAATTGGACATGACCTATTTTCAGATTTGCAAGGGTGGTCAGGTATCAAGACTATACAGGTGGGTTCATGATCCCTTTATGTTCACTATCCAGCCAGTAAGCTTGAGCTTCCATTCTTCTGTATTTCTGGAGTACCAAAAGTTCGACGGCCATAAAAATCAAGCATTTTATGGACCCTGCAAAGAAAAGTACAAAAACAATGTAAGGCAATGAAATATACAAGAGCACAATAGTCATTAATAATATTCACACATTCCCCTAAAATAACATACAGAAAAAAAATACTGGAAATACCACAAGGAAAAGAATGTAAAATAGAACAATACTTTTTTTTCTGTTGTGTTCAAAGTCACCCCAGTTTACTGTAGTAACGTGTTTAATAAAACGTCTTTAATAAACGTTCACAAAACGGTTTCAGAACGTTTCCAAAACGTTTCCAAAACGTTCACAAAACGTTTTCAGAACGTTATCAGAACGCTTCCAAAACGTTCACAAAACGTTTTCAGAACGTTTCCAAAATGTTTTCAGGACGTTATCAGAACGTGTCCCAAACGTTTTCAGAATGTTTCCAGAACGTTTCCAAAACGTTCACAAAACGTTTTCAGGACGTTGTCAGAACGTGTCCAAAACGTTTCCAAAACGTCTTTAATAAAACATCTTCAATAAACGTTCAAAAAACGTTTTCAGAACGTTTCCAAAACGTTCTTTTTTAAACGTTTAAAACGTTTTAAAACGTTTTAATCGTTAAAACCGTTAAAAACGTTTAAAACGTTTAAAACGTTTTTTTTTTTCTTGTTATTTATTAGGTCTGCTACGTCTTCATCTTCAATAAACGTTCACAAAGCGTTTTTTAGAAAAATTCACAAAAAATTTAAAAGACATCTTTATTAGGTCGGCTATGTCTTCATCTTTTCAGAACGTTTCCAAAACGCTTCCAAAATGTTTCCAAAACGTTCACAAAACGTTCTCAGAACGTTTCCAAAACCTTTACAAAACTTTTTTTTTGTTTTTTTGTTTTTTTTTAAATAAACGTTTACAAAAACGTTTTCAGAACGTTCACAAAAAACGTTTCCAAAACTTCTTTAATAAAAAGTCGTTAATAAACGTTCACAAAACGTTTTCAGAACGTTTCCAGAGCGTTTCCAAAACGTTCAAAAAACGTTATCAGAACGTTTCCAGACCGCTTCCAAAACGCGTTAAAAACGTTTAAAACGTTTAAAACATTTTTTTTTCCTAACGTTATTTATTAGGTCTGCTACTTCTTCATCTTCAATAAACGTTCACAAAGCGTTTTTTAGAAACCTTCACAAAACATTTACAAAACGTTTTTATTAGGTCGGCTATGTCTTCATCTTTATTAAACGTTCGTAAAACGTTTTTAGAACGTTCACAAAATGTTTACAAAACGCCTTTATTAGGAATGCTACATCTTCGTTTTAATAAAAGTTCACAAACTGTTTACAAAACATTTTCATTAGGTCCGCTACGTTTTAGTCTTTAGTAAAAGTTCACAAAACGTTTTCAGAACGTTCACAAAAGTTTTTTTTTATGTCCGCTACGTCTTCGTCTTTAAAAAAACGTTCCAGAAACATTTTCAGAAGGTTCATATATCATTTACAAAACATTCTTATTAGGTCCGCTACGTCTTTGTCTTTAATAAACGTTCACAAAACGTTTTCAGAACGTTGACAAAACGTTTTTTATCAGGCTGCTTCCTCTTCGTTAGTTTTCTCTGAATGGGGATTTTAATTGGGAATAACTATAATCCTCTTGATGACCAAGATAATGAGATAGTAATGTTGTTGACGGTGATACAAACCCTGATGATGAAAATGATGAATAAAAGGCCAACTGTCATATACTTTTCATAATCATAGATATCATATCCATATCAAAAAGACGACAGACCACCTAATTCGTCTGATCGAATGACGAATTAAATCTCGTTTATTAGGTGGCCTGTCATCTTTGACAGATCACCTTTTAATTTCGTCAGAATTTTCTTTCATTATTAATTATTCTCTTTATTGGTACCCACTTTTTTGTGCAGTCGAAATCTCAGAACTGGCCCTGTCATTTTTTGTCAAATTTTCATGGGACTTGGTGTTTGGGGTCCTGCTACCGTACTCTTGTGGCAAGCCGGTAAGGCCAGTGTGCGCCATACGTAGTTAAACATAGTCTAGTTCTAGATGCAGTTGACAAATTTGGCTGTTCAACTCGTTGTGCGTCTAGCCGGCGTGCGGTACGAAGTCTGCCGATTCAGTCACCCTGACGATTCGGGGAGAGTTGTTGGGGGACTGAATCATTTGATTTCTCACCGCACGCTGGGTTGACATACAGAGTGTTGTACGGACGAAGTCATTGACCCTCCTGAACTAGACTACCACATCTGGCCGGGACTTGGTGTTTGGGGTCCCGCTACCGTACTTGTGGCAAGCCGGTAAGGCCAGTGTGCGCCATACGTAGTTAAACATAGTCTAGTTTTAGATGCATTTGACAAATTTTGGCTGTTCAACTCGTTGTGCGTCTAGCCGGCGTGCGCTACGAAGTCTGCCGATTCAGTCACCCTGACGATTCGGGGAGGGTTGTTGGGGGTCTGAATCAGTTGATTTCTCACCGCACGCTGGGTTGACATACAGGATGTTGTACGGACGAAGTCATTGACCCTCCTGAACTAGACTACCACATCTGGCCGGGACTTGGTGTTTGGGGTCCCGCTACCGTACTTGTGGCAAGCCGGTAAGGTTAGTGTGCGCCATACGTAGTTACACATAGTCTAGTTCTAGATGCATCTGACAAATTTGGCTGTTCAACTCGTGCGTCTAGCCGGCGTGCGGTTCGAAGTCTGCCAAATCACTCTTCCCAGCAGTTCATCCTCCCCGAACGGTTGGGTAAGTGGATCTGTTGATTTCTCACCGTATGTTGGTTTGACGCACAGGGGGGTGTATGGCCAAAGTCATGATCATCCTGAACCAGACTAACACTTTTGGCTGGGACTTGGTGTTTGGGGTCCCGCTACCGTACTTGTGGCAAGCCGGTAAGGCCAGTTTGCGCCAAACGTAGTTAAACATAGTCTAGTTCTAGATGCAGTTGACAAATTTGGCTGTTCAACTCATTGTGCGTCTAGCCGACGTGCACTACGAAGTCTGCCGATTCAGTCACCCTGACGATTTGGGGAGGGTTGTTTCCAGAACGTAGTTTCCAGAACGTTTCCAAAACGTCTTTAATAAACTTTCACAAAACGTTTTCAGAACGTTTCCAAAACGTTCACAAAAAGTTTTCAGGACGTTGTCAGAACGTGTCCAAAACGTTTCCAAAACGTTCACAAAACGTTTTCAGAACGTTTCGAAAAACTTTACAAAACGTTTTTTTTTTGTTCTTTTAATAAACGTTCACAAAACATTTTCAGAACGTTTCCAGATCGTTTCCAAAACTTCTTTAGTAAAACGTCTTTAATAAACGTTTACAAAACGTTTTCAGAACGTTTCAAAAACGTTTCCAAAATGTTTCCAAAACGTTCAAAAAACGTTTTCAGAACTTTTCCAAAACGCTTTAATAAAACGTCTTTAATAAACGGTCACAAAACGTTTCCAAAACCTTTATAAAACTTTTTTTTTGTTTTTTATAAACGTTCACAAAACGTTTTCAGAACGTTTTCAGAACGTTTCCTAAACGTTTCCAAAACGTTTTTAATAAACCGTCTTTAATAAACGTTCACAAAAACATTTCCAAAAAACGTTTCCAAAACCTTTACAAAACTTTTTTTTGTTTTTTATAAACGTTCACAAAACATTTTCAGAACGTTTTCAGAACGTTTTCAGAAGGTTTCTAAACGTTTCCAAAACGTTCACAAAACGTTTTCAGAACGTTCACAAAACGTTTTCAGAACGTTCACAAAACGTTTTCAGAACGTTCACAAAACGTTTCAAAAACGTTTTCAATAAACCGTCTTTAATAAACGTTCACAAAACATTTGCAAAACCTTTACAAGACGTTTTTTTGTTTTTTATAAATGTTCACAAAACGTTTCCAGAACGTTTCCAAAACTTCTTTAATAAACGTTCACAAAACGTTTTTAGAACGTTTCCTAAACGTTTCCAAAACGTTTTTAATAAACCGTCTTTAATAAACGTTCACAAAAACATTCCCAAAAACGTTTCCAAAACCTTTACAAAACTTTTTTTTGTTTTTTATAAACGTTCACAAAACATTTTCAGAACGTTTTCAGAACGTTTTCAGAAGGTTTCTAAACGTTTCCAAAACGTTCACAAAACGTTTTCAGAACGTTCACAAAACGTTTTCAGAACGTTCACAAAACGTTTTCAGAACGTTCACAAAACGTTTCAAAAACGTTTTCAATAAACCGTCTTTAATAAACGTTCACAAAACATTTGCAAAACCTTTACAAGACGTTTTTTTGTTTTTTATAAATGTTCACAAAACGTTTCCAGAACGTTTCCAAAACTTCTTTAATAAAACGTCGTTAATAAACGTTCACAAAACGTTTTTAGAACGTTTCCTAAACGTTTCCAAAACGTTTTTAATAAACCGTCAATAAACGTTCACAAAAACATTCCCAAAAACGTTTCCAAAACCTTTACAAAACTTTTTTTTGTTTTTTATAAACGTTCACAAAACATTTTCAGAACGTTTTCAGAAGGTTTCTAAACGTTTCCAAAACGTTCACAAAACGTTTTCAGAACGTTCACAAAACTATTCCAAAACGTTCACAAAATGTTTTCAGAACGTTTCCAGAACGTTTCCAAAACGTTTTTAATAAAACGTCTTTAATAAACGTTCACAAAACGTTTTCAAAACCTTTACAAAACGTTTTTTTTTTGTTTTTATAAACGTTCACAAAACGTTTTCACAACGTTTCCAAAACGTTTTCAGAACGTTTCCAAAACGTTTCCTAAACGTTTTTAATAAACCGTATTTAATAAACGTTCACAATAACGTTTCCAAAACCTTTACAAAACTTTTTTTTTGTTTTTTATAAACGTTCACGAAACATTTTCAGAACGTTTTCAGAACGTTTCCAAAACGTTCAAAAAACGTTTTCAGAACGTTTTCAGGTTTCTAAACGTTTCCAAAACGTTCACAAAACGTTTCAAAAACGTTTTTAATAAACTGTCTTTAATAAACGTTCACAAAACATTTGCAAAACCTTTACAAGACGTTTTTTTTGTTTTTTGTAAACGTTCACAAAACGTTTCCAGAACGTTTCCAAAACTTCTTTAATAAAACGTCGTTAATAAACGTTCACAAAACGTTTTCAGAACGTTTCCAAAACGTTCAAAAAACGTTTTCAGAACGTTTTCAGGACGTTTCCTAAACAATTCCAAAACGTTCACAAATTGTTTTCAGAACGTTCACAAAATGTTTTCAGAAAGTTTCCAGAACGTTTCCAAAACGTTTTTAATAAAACGTCTTTAATAAATGTTCACAAAACGTTTCCAAAACCTTTACAAAACTTTTTTTTTTTATAAACGTTCACAAAACGTTTTCAGAACGTTTCCAAAGCTTCTTTAATAAAACGTCATTAATAAACGTTCACAAACCTTTTTTTCAGAACGTTTCCAAAACGCTTCCAAAGTGTTTCCAAAACGTTCACAAAACGTTCTCAGAACGAACGTTTCCAAAACCTTTACAAAACTTTTTTTTGTTTTTTTTTTAATAAACGTTTACAAAACGTTTCCAAAACTTCTTTAATAAAAAGTCGTTAACAAACGTTCACAAAATGTTTTCAGAACGTTTCAAAAACGTTTTTAATAAACCGTTTTTAATAAACGCTCTCAAAACATTTGCAAAACCTTTACAAGACGTTTTTTTTGTTTTTAATAAACGTTCACAAAACGTTTCCAGAACGTTTCCAAAACTTCTTTAATAAAACGTCGTTAATAAACGTTCACGAAACGTTTTCAGAACGTTTCCAAAACGTTCAAAAAACGTTTTCAGAAAGTTTCCAGAACGTTTCCAAAACGTTTTTAATAAAACGTCTTTAATAAATGTTCACAAAACGTTTCCAAAACCTTTACAAAACTTTTTTTTTTTTATAAACGTTCACAAAACGTTTTCAGAACGTTTCCAAAGCTTCTTTAATAAAACGTCGTTAATAAACGTTCACAAACCTTTTTTTCAGAACGTTTCCAAAACGCTTCCAAAGTGTTTCCAAAACGTTCACAAAACGTTCTCAGAACGAACGTTTCCAAAACCTTTACAAAACTTTTTTTTTGTTTTTTTTTAATAAACGTTTACAAAACGTTTCCAGAACGTTCACAAAACGTTTCCAAAACTTCTTTAATAAAAAGTCGTTAACAAACGTTCACAAAATGTTTTCAGAACGTTTCCAGAACGTTTCCAAAACGTTCAAAAAACGTTATCAGAACGTTTCCAGAACGCTTCCAAAACGCGTTAAAAACGTTTAAAACGTTTTTTTCCTAACGTTATTTATTAGGTCTGCTACTTCTTCATCTTCAATAAACGTTCACAAAGCGTTTTTTGGAAACCTTCACAAAACATTTACAAAACGTTTTTATTAGGTCGGCTATGTCTTCATCTTTATTAAACGTTCGTAAAACGTTTTTAGAACGTTCACAAAATGTTTACAAAACGCCTTTATTAGGAATGCTACATCTTCGTTTTAATAAAAGTTCACAAACTGTTTACAAAACATTTTCATTAGGTCCGCTACGTTTTAGTCTTTAGTAAAAGTTCACAAAACATTTTCAGAACGTTCACAAAAGTTTTTTTTTTTATGTCCGCTACGTCTTCGTCTTTAAAAAACGTTCCAGAAACATTTTCAGAAGGTTCATATATCATTTACAAAACATTCTTATTAGGTCCGCTACGTCTTTGTCTTTAATAAACGTTCACAAAACGTTTTCAGAACGTTGACAAAACGTTTTTTATCAGGCTGCTTCCTCTTCGTAAGTTTTCTCTGAATGGGGATTTTAATTGGGAATAACTATAATCCTCTTGATGACCAAGATAATGAGATAGTAATGTTGTTGACGGTGATACAAACCCTGATGATGAAAATGATGAATAAAAGGCCAACCGTCATATACTTTTCATAATCATAGATATCATATCCATATCAAAAAGACGACAGACCACCTAATTCGTCTGATCGAATGACGAATTAAATCTCGTTTATTAGGTGGTCTGTCATCTTTGACAGATCACCTTTTAATTTCGTCAGAATTTTCTTTCATTATTAATTATTCTCTTTATTGGTACCCACTTTTTTGTGCAGTCGAAATCTCAGAACTGGCCCTGTCATTTTTTGTCAAATTTTCATGGGACTTGGTGTTTGGGGTCCTGCTACCGTACTCTTGTGGCAAGCCGGTAAGGCCAGTGTGCGCCATACGTAGTTAAACATAGTCTAGTTCTAGATGCAGTTGACAAATTTGGCTGTTCAACTCGTTGTGCGTCTAGCCGGCGTGCGGTACGAAGTCTGCCGATTCAGTCACCCTGACGATTCGGGGAGGGTTGTTGGGGGACTGAATCAGTTGATTTCTCACCGCACGCAGGGTTGACGTTCAGGGTGCTGTACGGAAGAAGTCATTGACCCTCCTGAACTAGACTACCACTTCTGGCCGGGACTTGGTGTTTGGGGTCAAATTTTCATGGGACTTGGTGTTTGGGGTCCTGCTACCGTACTTGTGGGAAGCCGGTAAGGCCAGAGTGGATTTATAGAGAGAGTGGCGACACGCGTTTGTACAAGCTATGGGGCGAGGGGTCAAAGGTCAAACATGGGGATCAAAATAGTTCCCTCCCAGTCTGTTGCGTCGTCTGCTACCTACATGAACAGAACGAAGGTGCCTTGCTGCCAGCTTGCAAGACGATATTTGATTATATCCACTTTTTACTGACAATATGTATAAAGCTTCCCGAATGAAGGAAATGCAGCATAAAATATCAATGTTTGATTCCGGTGAAAAAAAGTCTTCTGTTTTGAGCCAGAATGGCATTTACGAATCATTCCCCAGCAGATGTTTGGTACCGTTATTGTTTTAAAATTCTTTTATTCAAACATAATTCCGAATTTTGTAAGCATACACTATACTGCTATGCTCAATCCATTTCCTTATGTGTGTGATCATCCCCCCCCCCCCCCCTCTCTCTCTCTCTTTCAGTTTTCTTTTGGATAAGGATTGATATAAACTCATTTGATAATCATTTTGAGCAAACTCTATTCTTGCAGACGGCAGTTCATCCCGGGGCTCCAATTTGGTGCCGACAGGGGTGTGTCGCTGAAGCCTTCATAATCGTACCCATGTTTAATGGTCATTTTGGCAGAGAAGGGCACCCATTATTAGGGATTATGCACCTCGGATGTATAGGCCTACTCTAAAGAAAAAAATTACTCATTTTTAACAAGTAAGGATCGTATTCAAGGATTTCCCGACTCTCGGATGTGTACTCTAAACAATATAGAATTGCTGATTTTAAAAAAAGTGAGGAGCATGTTTAGGGATTTTCCGACTCGAAACTATACCACATGTTAAGGGATTTCCTCCAAAAAAGCGACTCATCTCAGCGACACACCCCCGTAGACCATATTAGGCCCGTGCCCCCCCCCCCCCCCCCGCCAGTCCATTTCCTCAATACTGGGTGTCAATTGGTTAAATTTTATATCATGAAGTAATGCTAAAATCAGTTCACTCACTCAACAATCTTTATTTCTTCTCTATAGCATATCTTCTATAACCACTCTCCTCTTTTGTTGTCCATTCGTTGATTATAAGAAATTCATTTTAAAAGATTTAGCTTTGTTCCTCTCTCTCACTCTCTGTCATTCAACTCAATAAAACTCTCCACGATTTTGCCTTTTCTCTCTTTCTTTATATCTATCACTACGTCTACACTGTCTTCAGATCATCCCTTTTCTCTCTCTCGCATTCTGTCAATTTCCGATTTTCTGGCCATAAATGTCCCCCTCCCCAATCCTGCATATGCGTTGAAAGACACACCCCTCTCCACAAAGCATTCTTGAAGTATAACAGACTTTTAAAGTGGCAGAGTTTTTCGTACATAATGAAAGAATCATTTATTCTAGTGAAATTATTAAAATGCTAAATCTGATTCAATATCTCTAATCAAATGCATGTTAATTTTATTAACACCCCCTCCCAAATAATAGTAAAGGGGGAAGGGAAACTCTTCAACCTTTGCATTAGGACGGAAATTCCAAGGGGGGCATGTCCTCACAATCGTGTACCCACAATTTGGAAGGTGGAGGCATTTTATCAAACGTAGCTTCCTCCCCGCCCATTTTTTTTTTTTTTTGGGGGGGGGGGATTTTTAATATTTTTTTTTTTTGTGAAGTTTCAGATACAAGGAGACCCTATTGGAATTTCTTATGCTTCCCCTCACCTTTCAAGACAGATTTCTATCCATGAGTGCAGTACGTAGTTTTGGCAACGTTTATGAAAATCAGCTTGAATACTGCTCACATACATGACCAGTAGCAACTAATTCTCAGTATAGACTGCTACTTTCTAAGTCAATTACTTAGCATAAACGATTCGATTGTATTGGTGTTCATTGCGCTTACAACATATTGGCTTCCACCTCAAAAGGGAAGTTCATCTTCAAATATTTTATTATAATAAAAGTTGAATGTGAGTAACATGACAGTGAAAATTTGACCATCACTCTATTATAGCAAGAAAGTCATAATTCATTTTCAAGTATACTGCTTGGATTCAATACTGAAAACACTTAATTTTTCTGTACATGCCATCAAAGCAAGAATTTTTCATTTGGCCGAGGGCAAAAAATGAGATGAGTACATGGCCGTACGAAGAAATTTTTTCAGGGGGGGGGGGGGCAAGTATTTTTCTTTTTTTAACTTGAAAACGAGGGAGTGAAGTGACCGAGCTGGTCACAAGGATACTTTTGTATCTTAAAAAGTGAAATTGAGGGATTTGGTGGATTTTAAGAAAATTTTCAGTAAAATTATGTCAGTTTTTAAAATTTCGGAGGGGGGGGGGGAGGGGCAACTGACCCCCTTCCCCCTGCCGCGTATGGCCATGGACGAGTATGAAATAAATTTTTATACTTCAAAACTAACATGCAACAAAAAATATTGCATTTTGTAACATAATTTCTGTACCTATGAATTCTGTAGTTACGTCATATGGAAAATCAAGACTTTCATAGTGAAAAAAAAAATGCTTTTGTTCTACACATGCTAAAAAAAAAAAAAAATCATTTGTTATAATAAAAGTTGAATGTGAGTAACATGCCATCAAAGCAAAAAATTTCACTCGGCTGAGGACAAAAATTGAGATGAATACATGGCCATATGCAGAAATTTTTTTCGGGGGGGGCAAGACACGTAAATTTTTTTTGGTAAAAACTTGGTCACAAGGATGCCTCCCCTCTGCACCCCTTTCCCCTGCTGTGTACGGCCATGGATGAGTATGAAATAAATTCTTATACTTTAAAACTAACATGCAACAAAAATTATTGCATATGGTAACACAATTTCTGTACCTTTGAATTACATAGTTACATCATATGGAAAATAAAGACTTTCATAGCAAAAAAAAAAAATGTGTGTGTTCTACACATTCTAAAAAAATCATTTCAGGTTATTTCTTAGTTTCACAAGAGACTCTAATTTCTCTTCATAGGTAGTAGCCCACATTTGCAAGCATCAACCAATCTGCACAAAAGCTTTACTTTATATTGCTATAAGCCACAGAAAGACACTTGTAAAGTTTTAGATCTCAGTACATTCCCGTTTAGGATTGAGAAGGAAAAAAATTAACACAAAACTTTTCTTTTATTTTCTTTGTTTTGTAAAGGGGCCTTCCTGATGCTTTAAGAGCAAAATCATTCATTTTTGACTTATTCTTTGGAATATTGTTGTAAATTTGATAACATGATAGTTTTACTTTATCTGTCATCTAAAATTGCATTAGCTAATCTCTCTTCAAATTCTGAAACGATGTAGTGCAAATGCTTAAACATAACACTAAGTTTTGAACATTAAATTAGAATACTCAGCTAAATGCCCCTACCTTTCTTTGAAATATTTTATGGCTTGATGCCGAAAGTTTGAAGATGTAATTGACTAACCTAATGGCAAATTTTAAAACTATACTGAATCCAAATCAGATTCACAATTTGGAGAGGGCATCTCCTATTTGCTCTTGACAATACCTGTTTTGGTGAAAAATGAACATTTAATGGGGAGAATAGACTACTCATTCAAAACAAAGTGCTAGGACCACACAAAAAATATATAAAAAAAAGAACATCTTTTTAAATGTTCTGAAATTTTTGAAGAACTTTAGCCCAATAATGATTTGTTCCCATCAGATGCAAGGGTTTCAGTAGCTTATGGCAGTTTTCAGTGAAAATGAGACTCTTTTACAGGCTGCCCCGACTTCTTCACCAAATGGCATATTCACAAAGAAATGTGTAACTTGAAAGGGGGAAAAATCAAAGAAAAAAGAATGCAATAAAATGAGATAAGAGTCCTTTAACTCCACAATTCTTTGTTAACCAGAAGAAGAAAAACAAGGTGGGATATGGGAATATTTCCCCTTCCCCTTTCTAAATTTCTGTCTATGCCAAAGCTAAATTTTAGGCTACTGCCATGGACACTGGCTGCCTGAAATTCCACCACTTATTTGGGCAGGCAGTAACATTGTATCTCTGCTCAGTCTGTGCTTGGTCTATTTTCTTGCTCTCAGCAGATGTAAATCTCTGCCCATTTCTCTCTGTCTTTGCCAAAGATTGCGGTGTGATGATTCTTCGTAGCATGCATCATTTTGATTTTGCTCTGCAAAAGAAAATAAAATAAAGAGGAGAAAGTAAAGGAAGACAGAAGGGGAGAGAGAGAGAGAGAGAGAGAGAGAGATAGAAAGATAAAGGGAGGGCAGAGGAAATGAAGAAAGACAAACAGAAATAGTTTATTATCAGATTATTCATGCTTTCAGCTCCTTTCATTACTGAAAAACTGACATGTAAACTAACCTACATTTAAAGTGCCTTTACACTAGCAATTTTTAAAAACAAATGATAATGACTAAGCAGATTAATTCAGTCAGTTCATAATTACTGGAAAAGAAATTACTTGAACCATTCCAATATTAAAAGAAATTTAGCCAAGGCTACATAAGGTTTATGTATGAATTGATCTTATGATGCTGGTCACATATTCATCAGATAGAGACTGTTATACTCATGATATGATCTGTGCTTTAACAAAGAAGTTTAATAATGCAATATCAGTATGCAAAATTACCTCTAAATGCTGAAGTCAAACAAAAAAGGTAACATGACATCTGCCAACATTTCTTTCATGGCATATCCTGCCTCTCATGAAGCGAAGTTCTGTATTGAAGTTCTGTATCTTCAGTCTGTGTCAACTCCATCAAATCATTAATTATGGTCCAGCATCCTGTAATAAATATCAAATAGTAAATAATTATCATTGGATAAAAACAGTCCGTGGAGGAATCATGGAATGTTATCAAATCTATGTTTACTTCATCATGAATTCATGTGTACAAAACGATGAAACTTGCATTCCAATACAGGCAATTTAAGGGTAAATTTAAGCGCAGCCAACACCCCCCCCACCCCTCCCCCCAAAAAACTATTTAAAAAAAAAGTAATGATGAACAATGAGGTTATCAATTCATATTTTCTTGAGATTGCTAGTTGCTAATAAAGGAAAAGTGTAAATTATCCATATGCACTATGTGAGGCTTTTAGTCTTATAATTAGTAGATACCAGTGGATTTGTGGTCCAGTGCAGTCGTCCTAATGAATGATTACATAATCCTGCCAAAGGATTTCTCATACAGGCATTAACAAGTCTGCACAAGAAATAAGCACAACAATAATACTGGGGTAGGCCCTATACAGATTCTGCATGCAAAATTGTAACAATTTCTGATTTTCATTCAGTTTTTTCAACCAATTTATTGAATTAACACTGGAATTCAGTTGATCTTCAGTAGATCTGGAACTAATTGAACAGAACCTAGATATATAGTCTTCTAGATCTAGAGGCTAGAGCTCTAGATCCAGGTCTAACACTGACTGGACTAGACCCTAAATCTAAATCTTTTCTTGGCCTTGGGCTTGGGCCTGGTCTTACTCTTAGTTTGGAGGGGGAAATTTGGTTTGGGATTAACTTAGACCGAAGTGTTCTGTCTCTAACAGTCGTCGTTAGCCTTGTATTTTTGTAGGGTCTGAGTGCCGACCCTACCAAAATATGAGGCTAACGACGACGGTTAGAGACAGAACACTTCAGTCTAGGACTAACTTAGCTAGGCCTAGATTAATACTATAGTACCTAGGCTAGAGTCTAGCTAGGGCAAGGCTTGGGTCGGGACTTTTAATTCAAATATTTACTAATTTAAGCCTTTAGTCTTTACTTTACTTAAGGCAAACTGAAATTATTATCATTAAAAGAGCAGGCTCAAAAATCTGAATACAATTTGAAACGTGTGCACGAAGCCCCAAAATTTCAGCATGGGCCGCGGCTCTTGCTCCAGCCCAGGCCAGCCCTAGGCTCCTAGGCCGCCCGCCTCGGCTTTGCCCGAGTTGGCCGTGCCGTGGACGGCGCTAGCCACAAAATCAAAATAGTTCCCTTAACATTCCAGGTCCCTCATGCAGTATTTCTATGTCTGGTTTTTGTCTAAATTTACGCTATTTTCGTTAAAAATAACGAAATTCAAAAAATGGCAACCTTGAAAATAACATGCAAATATTTTTTCCAACACATCATAACCATCAGTACTGACAGAAAATGCGAAAATAATCTTTAATCGTCATTTTTCTCCCTAAAAGAACATGAAAATTGGATTTGTTAAACCGGCGTTTATTTACATTGAAAAGACATTACGCAAACTCCACAGGATCAGACTTAATTGATATAAAAGTGATACAACTGTCCTAGAAAAATATTTTTTCAGGGAAAATGCGGTATCAGAACCAGAAAACGAAAAGAGAAAATTCGACTTACTGAAATTTCAGTGCATGTATCATTTCACCACAGACGCTGCTGCTGAAGCAGAAAATCAGCCGAGGGAACTATTTTTGAGCTCCATGAAATAACTGACCAATCAGAAACGACTTCCGTTTTCGTCACTCTCTCTATAAATCCACTCTGGGTAAGGCCAGTGTGCGCGAATTTTGCACAGGGGAGACATTCCACACTACGGTTTATTTAGTCAAAGATGGCCGGTATTCTCGAAAGCTTACTAACTTTAGTAGCCCTACTAAGTCGATATTTAGTAAGGGTTGCTATTCTCGAAGGGTAACTAACTTCAAAATGACGTCATCAGCTCACTAACTTTAGTCACAGCTCACTAACTTTAGTCACCCCCTCACTAAGTTAATCACCACTCACTAAGTTAATCCCCTTCTCCATAGAACTGTGTACTAAAGTAATTTTAGTTTGCTATTCACGAAGGGTGACTAAAGTTAGTGTGCTGTCACTAACTACGTCATCAAGGGCAGATTAGGCCCAAAAGTTAGTCAGCTCAGGGGGCATGTTTAACTCTTCGCTAGACGGCGACCAACCAAAATTTCGTGCTGAAACGGAGTGGAATGGGTCTACTTATGCTGCATTTTCACCTTTTCTGTAAGTATCATGTATCTGTTGGTTTGCTCATTTGTATTTTCATGATCAAGTCGTATTTACCACGCTATGATGACATAAGTTTATATGCAATAAAATGAATTATAATCAGTCAAAGTCAATTTGACCGCGTTTGAAACCTGAATTATTGCAGCGCTCTGTCACCTCACAGTCCCATACGACCAGATTTACGTATGGCGCTGTGAACGACCTGGTGCATGTATGTAACTGTATGGAACGACCAAGTCCAAGTTAGGCCTACAATCTACTGACTTTTCTACGGAGATCCGAAACAAACAAATGCATAGGCCTTATGTCTTTTCGTGATCTCGTAAATAATTGCAAATTGCAGAAGGAAACTTTCCACAAAACTTAATATTGTGGCACTGTTTGTGTTGGCACAACCTGGCTCTGTATGGTCGATCTTGAAAGTTGAATCCGATTCCGAGCACTCGGTCTCAGGAGGGCCAAACTAACTGTTTTAGACCAAAAATTTTGTCTCAAAATTTCGCCGTTACTACCTCTTAAGTGGTAGGGTCGGCACTTCTCCTTTTAGTTTTAACAGTTAGGAGTGCCGACCCTACCAGTATAACAGACTAACGAAATTTTGAGACCGAACTTTTGGTCTATCATGTCTACCGTCTAGGCCAGGACAAACGTAGGTCTACCTCGGACTGTGTGGTGAATGCCGAACATTCACTTGAGTTGCAACACCAGCAGTCCAAAACAAACAACAAAATTGCCTTTTAAAAGCAAGATTTATTTTTTTCAATTTACTAGAAATCTCAAATTTTGATTCAGGAACTTTTCAAGTTTAAGTCTTGATATTCCACAAATTTGTGGATTCAGAGTTGAAAATGGAAGTTAAACTGCCTTTCATGTGTGGCCAAGCCCCAAAGCCTGGGAATAAATACACACAAAGGCTTTTCCACTGCAAAGACTAAAGTAGCTTGTACATGCTATTAAGTGGAATCCTAGCAGGCTAGCATCTTGCAGTTAATTCACTATGTTAGGCTTTATGAATGCGCAGTTCCGAAAGACCAAAGTCAAGACAAAGCCATGTTATGACATTGTGGGTCTAACAACTGTTACGATCTAACTTAGATCTAGACCTACTCACCTAGTCTGTCTCACAACCCAACTTTGTCTTACCAAAGTTGTTTCAATACAAAATGTTTTTTTTTTTTTTTTTTTTTGGGGGGGGGGAGAAATTCCCAAATGTAATAATTTTGGCATTATTGCTGGGACACCCGCATAGCCAAGGGGGATGGTGGGGGCGGTCACTTCCCCCCCCCCCCCCCCCCCGAAATGCCAACAAAAAAGAAAGAAAGAAAAAACGAAACATGTGAGCGAGAAAAGAAAAAGGTATAGGAATACATAAGAAAAGCAGGAGCAGACAAGGAACAATTCAAAGAACGGAACTGCCTCTCTGCCCCCCCCCCCCCCCCCCCCCCCCCCCCCCCCCCCCCCCGGAGCAGACTTCGCTTACTCTGTAAGTGGCTCACACGCTTTGCATGCTCATTACTGCCCCATCCAAATGAAATCCTAGCTACGCCACTGTGCTGGGACCCTGGGCTGGGTTAGGCCCAGGTTACAAAAAAGAGGTAAAACAAAGAATGTTGAAGAAATCTCAAAACCAATATCAATACAAGCCAATAAGATGTCAGTTTTCATACAAAATTTTTTATGAACATCACATAGACCAAATAAGCTTCATTTCTAAAGTGTTTTGGAACAAAAAGTTTCAAGCTGAGGATATATTCTATTTTTGTAATCAATTGATGCATTTGGGAGAAAATAAACCTGCTGATACAGTAAATACTAAATATGAATTGAAATTATTATTCCAATCATGGCAATACACAGCAGAGTGGGGGAGGGGGCAGTCCCCCCCCCCCCCCAAAAAAAAAAAAAAAAATGGAAAGTTAAAGTTTTTACTGAAAATTTTTAGGAAATTCAACAAAAGTGTTCGCCAAAGCCTTCTGTTTCACTTTAACAAAAGCAGAAGCACCCCATGACAAGTTTGTTCCCTCGCTTTAAGTTTTAAAAAAAATTGTATGCATCTTGCCCCCCCCCCCCTTGAAAAATTATGCTTTTGGCCCTGATTCTGATGTGTATGGTATGTTGGACAAGTTGTACTTACATGTGAGGTAGAAAATTATTGCCCTTACCAAATGCTTTATTTCTTGTATTTTCTCTTTTCCTAAGTTCAGAAGATTTCAAAAAGAAAATGCAATTTCGCTGAGATGTGAAATGGTGAGGCTAACTCTATGATCAAGGACACTAACTGCCCCCACACATAGGCCTACGACTTCTTACTGCACGAAGGTGAAGGAGACAAAAGAAGAAAAAGACTGGACTAAGATTTAATGCTTTTGGTAAGTTTGTGTTTTTATACGGAATGATGACAAAAAGACAGCCGCTGGTCTACCAGCAGCTGGTCTAATTATTGATTGTCTAATACCACATAGGCTAAACCCATTTGGTCTACTATAAATTTGGTCTAATTGCCATTTGGTCTAATACATACTTGGTCTAACTCTCATCTGGTCTAATGACCACTTGGCCTAATTGCCAGTTCGTCTAATAACCAACTTGTCTAATTGCCTTTTCGTCTAATTCTCACATGCATGTTTGATTTATTACTGGTTTATTACAGGTAATAGACTAAGTGGTGTTAGACCAAGTGGACATTAGAAGAAATGGTCATAAGACAAAATGAGAATTATACACAAAGGTAAATAGGCGAAATGGCTACTAGACCAAAAAGTCATAAGACAAACTGGTAACTTGTAGACAAAGTGGAATTAGACCATGTGGGGCGAGACCAAACAGGCAGTAGACAAAGTGGGAATAGACTAAGTGGGAATTTACCAATTAAACAGCATATCACTGTGCGAAATGGCA
>CM057165.1:26196491-26213592 GCA_029962745.1 Echinometra lucunter | reverse complement strand
AAATGTTCATCTGTCACCAAAACAGGTATTGTCAAGAGCAAATAGGAGATGCCCTCTCCAAATTGTGAATCTGATTTGGATTCATTATAGTTTTAAAATTTGCCATTAGGTTAGTCATTACATCTTCAAACTTTTGGCAACAAGCCATAAAATATTTCAAAGAAAGGTAGGGGCATTTAGCTGAGTATTTTAATGTAATGTTCAAAACTTATTGTTATGTTTAAGCATTTGCACTACATAGTTTCAGACTTTAAAGAGAAATTAGGTAATTTCAATTTTGTGATGACAGATAAAGTAAAATTATCATGTTATCAAATTAACAACAATATTCCAAAGAATAAGCTCAAATGAATGATTTTGCTCTTAAAGCTCAGGAAGGCACCTTTACAAACAAAGAAAATAAAAGAAAAGTTTGTGTTAATTTTTTCTTCTCAATCCTAAACGGGAATGTACTGAGATCTAAACTTGACAAGGTCTTTCTGTGGCTTATAGCAATATAAAGTAAAGCTTTTGTGCAGATTGGTTGGATGCTTGCAAATGTGGGCTACTACCTTTGAAGAGAAATTAGAGTCTCTTGTGAAACTAAGAAATAACCTGAAATGATTTTTTTAGTATGTGTAGAACACACACATTTTTTTTTTTTTGCTATGAAAGTCTTTATTTTCCATATGATGTAACTATGTAATTCAAAGGTACAGAAATGGTGTTACCTTATGCAATAATTTGGTGCATGTTAGTTTTAAAGTATAAGAATTTATTTCATACTCATCCATGGCCGTAAACAGCAGGGGAAAGGGGTGCAGAGGGGAAGGGGTGCAAACTGACATTTTTTACTGAAATTTCTTGATAATCCACCAAATACTACAATTTAACTTTTAAAATACAAAAGCATCCTTGTGACTGAGTTTTTTCCAAAAAATTTACGTGTCTTTGCCCCCCCCCCCTGAAAAAAATTCTGCATATGGCCATGTACTCATCTCATTTTTGTCCTCAGCCGAGTGAATTTTTTTTTGTTTTATGGCATGTTACCTCACATTCAACTTTTATTATAACACATGATTTTTTTAGTATGTGTAGAACAAATGCATTTTTTTTTTACTATGAAAGTCTTGATTTCCATATGACGTAACTATAGAATTCATAGGTATAGAAATTATGCTACCAAATGCAATATTTTTTGTTGCCTGTTAGTTTTGAAGTATAAGAATTTATTTCATATTCATCCATGGTAGTACGCGGCAGGGGGGAGGGGAGCAGTTGCCCCTCCCCCCCCCCCCCCCCTCCGAAATTTGAAAAACTCACATAATTTTACTGAAAATTTCTACTCAAAATCCACCAAATCCCTCAATTTCACTTTTAAAGATAAAAAAGTATCCATGTGACCAGCTCGGTCACTCACTCCCCCTCGCTTTCAGTTTAAAAAAGAAAAATACGTGTCTCCCCCCCCCCCTGAAAAAATTTCTTCGTACGGCCATGTACTCATCTCATTTTTTTGCCCTCAGCCAAGTGAAAAATTCTTGCTTTGATGGCATGTACAGAAAAATCAAGTGTTTTCAGTATTGAAATCAAACTTCCAAGCAGTATACTTGAAAATGAATTATGACTTTCTTGCTATAATAGAGTGATGGTCAAATTTTCACTGTCATGTTACTCAAGATTCAACTTTTATTATAACAAAATAATTGAAGATGAACTCCCTTTTGAGGTGGAAGCCAATATGTTGTAAGCGCAATGAACACCAATACAATCGGATCGTTTATGCTAAGTAATTGACTTAGAAAGCAGCAGTCTATACTGCTAATTAGTTGCTACTGGTCAGTATGTGAGCAGTATTCAAGCTGATTTCCATAAACGTTGCCAAAACTATGTACTGCACTCATGGATGGAAATCTGTCTTGAAAGGTGAGGGGAAGCATAAGAAATTCGAATAGGTGTCTCCTTGTATCTGAAACTTCACTGAAAAAAAATATTAAAAATCCCCCCCCCAAAAAAAAAAAAATGGGCGGGGGGGGGGGGGAAGCTACGTTTGATAAAATGCCTCCACCTTCCAAACTGGGTACACGATTGTGAGGACATGCCCCCCTTGGAATTTCTGACCTAATGCAAGGTTGAAGAGTTTCCCTTTCCCCCTTTATTATTATTTGGGAGGGGTGTTAATAGAATTAACATGCATTTGATTAGAGACATTGAATCAGATTTAGCATTTTAATAATTTCATTAGAATAAATGATTCTTTCATATTATGTACAAAAAACCCTGCTAGTTTAAAAGTCTGTTATACTTCAAGAATGCTTTGTGGAGAGGGGTGTGTCTTTCAACGCATATTCAGGATTGGGGAGGGGGACATTTATGGCCAGAAAATCGGAAATTGACAGAATGCGAGAGAGAGAGAAAAGAGATGATCTGAAGACAGTGTAGGACGTAGTGATAGATATAAAGAAAGAGAGAAAAGGAAAAAACGTGGAGAGTTTTATTGAGTTGAATGACAGAGAGTGAGAGAGAGGAACAAAGCTAAATCTTTTAAAATGAATTTCTTATAATCAACGAATGCAGACAACAAAAGAGGAGAGTGGTATAGAAGATATGCTATAGAGAAGAAATAAAGATTGTTGAGTGATGGTAGAGTGAACTGATTTCAGCATTACTTCATGATATAAAATTTAACCAATTGACCACCCAATATTGAGGAAATGGACTGGCCGGGGGGGGGGGGGCACGGGCCTAATATGGTATACGGGGGTGTGTCGCTGAGATGAGTCGCTTTTTGGAAGAAATCCCTAAACATGGGGTATAGTTTCGAGTCGGAAAATCCCTAACATGCCCCTCATCACTTTTTTTAAAATCAGCAATTCTATTGTTTAGAGTACACATCCGAGAGTCGGGAAATCCCTTAACATGCCCCTCACTTATTAAACATGAGTAATTTTATTCTTTAGAGTAGGCCTATACATCCGAGGTGCATAATCCCTAATAATGGGTGCCCTTCTCTGCCAAAATGACCATTAAACATGGGTACGATTATGAAGGCTTCAGCGACACACCCCCGTCGGCACCAAATTGGAGCCACGGGATGAACTGCCGTCTGCAAGAATAGAGTTTGATCAAAATGATTATCAAGTGAGTTTATATTAATCCTTATGAAAAAGAAAACTGAGAGAGAGAGAGAGAGAGAGAGAGAGAGAGAGAGGATGATCACACACATAAGGAAATGGATTGAGCATAGCAGTATATATGATGACAAAATTCGGAATTATGTTTGAATTAAAGAATTTTAAAACAATAATGATAACGAACAGCTGCAGGGGAATGATTAGTAAATGCCATTCTGGCTCAAAACAGAATCCTTTTTTTTTCACCGGAATCAAACATTGAGATTTTATGCTGTATTTCCTTCATTCGGGAAGCTTTATACATACTGTCAGTAAAAAGTGGATACAATCAAATATCGTCTTGCTAGCTGGCAGCAAGGCACCTTCGTTCTGTTCATGTTGGTAGCAGACGACGCAACAGACTGGGAGGGAACTATTTTGATCCCCATGTTTGACCTTTGACCGCGCGCCCCATTGCTTGTACACACGCGTGTCGCCACTCTCTCTATAAATCCACTCTGGGTCAGAGTGGATTTATAGAGAGAGTGGCGACACGCGTGTGTACAAGCAATGGGGCGCGCGGTCAAAGGTCAAACATGGGGATCAAAATAGTTCCCTCCCAGTCTGTTGCGTCGTCTGCTACCAACATGAACAGAACGAAGGTGCCTTGCTGCCAGCTAGCAAGACGATATTTGATTGTATCCACTTTTTACTGACAGTATGTATAAAGCTTCCCGAATGAAGGAAATACAGCATAAAATCTCAATGTTTGATTCCGGTGAAAAAAAAAGGATTCTGTTTTGAGCCAGAATGGCATTTACTAATCATTCCCCTGCAGCTGTTCGTTATCATTATTGTTTTAAAATTCTTTAATTCAAACATAATTCCGAATTTTGTCATCATATATACTGCTATGCTCAATCCATTTCCTTATGTGTGTGATCATCCTCTCTCTCTCTCTCTCTCTCTCTCTCTCTCTCTCTCTCTCTCTCTCTCTCTCTCTCTCTCAGTTTTCTTTTTCATAAGGATTAATATAAACTCACTTGATAATCATTTTGATCAAACTCTATTCTTGCAGACGGCAGTTCATCCCGTGGCTCCAATTTGGTGCCGACGGGGGTGTGTCGCTGAAGCCTTCATAATCGTACCCATGTTTAATGGTCATTTTGGCAGAGAAGGGCACCCATTATTAGGGATTATGCACCTCGGATGTATAGGCCTACTCTAAAGAATAAAATTACTCATGTTTAATAAGTGAGGGGCATGTTAAGGGATTTCCCGACTCTCGGATGTGTACTCTAAACAATAGAATTGCTGATTTTAAAAAAAAGTGATGAGGGGCATGTTTAGGGATTTTCCGACTCGAAACTATACCCCATGTTTAGGGATTTCTTCCAAAAAAGCGACTCATCTCAGCGACACACCCCCGTATACCATATTAGGCCCGGGCCCCCCCCCCCCCCGGCCAGTCCATTTCCTCAATATTGGGTGTCAATTGGTTAAATTTTATATCATGAAGTAATGCTGAAATCAGTTCACTCTACCATCACTCAACAATCTTTATTTCTTCTCTATAGCATATCTTCTATAACCACTCTCCTCTTTTGTTGTCTGCATTCGTTGATTATAAGAAATTCATTTTAAAAGATTTAGCTTTGTTCCTCTCTCTCACTCTCTGTCATTCAACTCAATAAAACTCTCCACGTTTTTTCCTTTTCTCTCTTTCTTTATATCTATCACTACGTCTACACTGTCTTCAGATCATCTCTTTTCTCTCTCTCTCGCATTCTGTCAATTTCCGATTTTCTGGCCATAAATGTCCCCCTCCCCAATCCTGAATATGCGTTGAAAGACACACCCCTCTCCACAAAGCATTCTTGAAGTATAACAGACTTTTAAACTAGCAGGGTTTTTTGTACATAATATGAAAGAATCATTTATTCTAATGAAATTATTAAAATGCTAAATCTGATTCAATGTCTCTAATCAAATGCATGTTAATTCTATTAACACCCCTCCCAAATAATAATAAAGGGGAAAGGGAAACTCTTCAACCTTTGCATTAGGTCAGAAATTCCAAGGGGGGCATGTCCTCACAATCGTGTACCCAGTTTGGAAGGTGGAGGCATTTTATCAAACGTAGCTTCCCCCCCCCCCCGCCCATTTTTTTTTTTTTGGGGGGGATTTTTAATATTTTTTTTCAGTGAAGTTTCAGATACAAGGAGACACCTATTCGAATTTCTTATGCTTCCCCTCACCTTTCAAGACAGATTTCCATCCATGAGTGCAGTACATAGTTTTGGCAACGTTTATGGAAATCAGCTTGAATACTGCTCACATACTGACCAGTAGCAACTAATTAGCAGTATAGACTGCTGCTTTCTAAGTCAATTACTTAGCATAAACGATCCGATTGTATTGGTGTTCATTGCGCTTACAACATATTGGCTTCCACCTCAAAAGGGAGTTCATCTTCAATTATTTTGTTATAATAAAAGTTGAATCTGAGTAACATGACAGTGAAAATTTGACCATCACTCTATTATAGCAAGAAAGTCATAATTCATTTTCAAGTATACTGCTTGGAAGTTGGATTTCAATACTGAAAACACTTGATTTTTCTGTACATGCCATCAAAGCAAGAATTTTTCACTTGGCTGAGGGCAAAAAATGAGATGAGTACATGGCCGTACGAAGAAATTTTTTCAGGGGGGGGGGGAGACACGTATTTTTCTTTTTTTAAACTTGAAAGCGAGGGAGTGAAGTGACCGAGCTGGTCACATGGATACTTTTTTATCTTTAAAAGTGAAATTGAGGGATTTGGTGGATTTTGAGAAAATTTTCAGTAAAATTATGTGAGTTTTTCAAATTTCGGAGGGGGGGGGGGGGGGGGGAGGGGCAACTGCTCCCCTCCCCCCCTGCCGCGTACTACCATGGATGAATATGAAATAAATTCTTATACTTCAAAACTAACAGGCAACAAAAAATATTGCATTTGGTAGCATAATTTCTATACCTATGAATTCTATAGTTACGTCATATGGAAAATCAAGACTTTCATAGTAAAAAAAAAAATGCATTTGTTCTACACATACTAAAAAAAATCATGTGTTATAATAAAAGTTGAATGTGAGTAACATGCCATAAAAACAAAAAAAAATTCACTCGGCTGAGGACAAAAATGAGATGAGTACATGGCCATATGCAGAATTTTTTTCAGGGGGGGGGGGCAAGACACGTAAAATTTTTTGGAAAAAACTCAGTCACAAGGATGCTTTTGTATTTTTAAAAGTTAAATTGTAGTATTTGGTGGATTATCAGAAAATTTTCAGTAAAAAATGTCAGTTTGCACCCCTTCCCCTCTGCACCCCTTTCCCCTGCTGTTTACGGCCATGGATGAGTATGAAATAAATTCTTATACTTTAAAACTAACATGCAACAAAAATTATTGCATAAGGTAACACCATTTCTGTACCTTTGAATTACATAGTTACATCATATGGAAAATAAAGACTTTCATAGCAAAAAAAAAAAATGTGTGTGTTCTACACATACTAAAAAAATCATTTCAGGTTATTTCTTAGTTTCACAAGAGACTCTAATTTCTCTTCAAAGGTAGTAGCCCACATTTGCAAGCATCAACCAATCTGCACAAAAGCTTTACTTTATATTGCTATAAGCCACAGAAAGACACTTGTCAAGTTTTAGATCTCAGTACATTCCCGTTTAGGATTGAGAAGGAAAAAAATTAACACAAAACTTTTCTTTTATTTTCTTTGTTTTGTAAAGGTGCCTTCCTGATGCTTTAAGAGCAAAATCATTCATTTTGACTTATTCTTTGGAATATTGTTGTTAATTTGATAACATGATAATTTTACTTTATCTGTCATCAAAAAAATTGAAATTACCTAATTTCTCTTTAAATTCTGAAACTATGTAGTGCAAATGCTTAAACATAACAATAAGTTTTGAACATTACATTAAAATACTCAGCTAAATGCCCCTACCTTTCTTTGAAATATTTTTATGGCTTGTTGCCAAAAGTTTGAAGATGTAATTGACTAACCTAATGGCAAATTTTAAAACTATAATGAATCCAAATCAGATTCACAATTTGGAGAGGGCATCTCCTATTTGCTCTTGACAATACCTGTTTTGGTGACAGATGAACATTTAATGGGGAGAATAGACTACTCATTCAAAACAAAGTGCTAGGACCACACAAATAATATACAAAAAAGAACACCTTTTTAAATGTTCTGAAATTTTTGAAGAACTTTAGCCAATAATGATTTGTTCCCATCAGATGCAAGTGTTTCAGTAGCTTGTGGCAGTTGTCAGTGAAAATGAGACTCTTTTACAGGCTGCCCTGACTTCTTTACCATATGGCATATTCACAAAGAAAGGTATACTGAACTTGAAAAGGGGAAAAATCAAAGAAAAAAGAATGCAATGAAACGAGATAAGAGTCCTTTAACTCCACAATTCTTTGTTAACCAGAAGAAGAAAAACAAGTTGGGATATGGGAATATTTCCCCTTCCCCTTTCTAAATTTCTGTCTATGCCAAAGCTAAATTTTAGGCTACTGCCATGGACACTGGCTGCCTGAAATTCCACCACTTATTTGGGCAGGCAGTAACATTGTATCTCTGCTCAGTCTGTGTTTGGTCTATTTTCTTGCCCTCAGCAGATGTAAATCTCTGCCCGTTTCTCTCTGTCTTTGCCAAAGATTGGGGTGTGATGATTCCTCTTAGCATGCATCATTTTGATTTTGATCTGCAAAAGAAAAATAAAATAAGACAGGAGAAAGTAAAGGAAGACAGGAGAAGGGGAGAGAGAGAGAGAGAGAGAGAGAGAGAGAGAGGGGGTAGAAAGATAAAGGGAAGGCAGAGGAAATGAAAGAAAGACAAACAGAAATAGTTTATATTATCAGATTATTCATGCTTTCAGCTCCTTTCATTACTGAAAAAATGTAAACATATAAACTAACCTTCATTTGAAATGTCTTTACTCTAGCAATTCTTAAAAACAACTGATAATGAGATAACTAAGCAGATTAATTTAGTCAGTTCATAATTACTGGAAAAGAAATTATTTGAAGCATTCCAATATTAAAAGAAATTTAGCCAAGGCTATGTAATGTTTATGTATGAAGTGATCTTATGATGCTGGTCACATATTCATCAGATAGAGACTGTTATACTCATGATATGATCTGTGCTTTAACAAAGAAGTTTAATAATGCAATATCAGTATGCAAAATTACCTCTAAATGCTTAAGTCAAACAAAAAAACTAACATGACATCTGCCAACATTTCTTTCATGGCATATCCTGCCTCTCATGAAGCGAAGTTCTGTATTGAAGTTCTGTATCTTCAGTCTGTGTCAACTCCATCAAATCATTAATTATGGTCCAGCATCCTGTAATAAATATCAAATAGTAAATAATTATCATTGGATAAAAACAGTCCACGGAGGAATCATGGAATGTTATCAAATCAATGTTTACTTCATCATGAACTCATGTGTACAAAACGATGAAACTTGCATTCCAATAAATGCAATTTAAGGGTAAATTTATGTGCAGCCAACACCCCCCTCCCCCCCCCAAAAAAAAACTAAAAAAAAAAAAAAAGTAACGATGAACAATGAGGTTATCATTTCATATTTTCTTGAGATTGCTAGATGCTAATAAAGGCAAAGTCTAAATTATCCATATGCACTATGTGAGGTTTTAAGTCTTATAATTTGTAGATACCAGTGGATTTGTGGTCCAGTACACTAAATCCAAATTATTACATAATCCTGCCAAAGGATTTCTCATACAGGTATTAACAAGTCTGCACAAGAAATAAGCACAACAATAATACTGGGTAGGCTCTATACAGATTCTGCATGCAAAATTGTAACAATTTCTGATTTTGATTCAGTTTTTTCAACCAATTTATTGAATTAACACTGAAATTCAGTTGATCTTCAGTAGATCTGGAACTAATTGAACAGAACTTAGATATCTAGTCTTCTAGAGACTAGAGCTCTAGATCCAGGTCTAGCATTGACGGGACTAAATCTAAATCTTTTCTTGGCCTTGGGCTTGGGCCTGGTCTTACTCTTAGTTTAGAGGAGGAACTTTGGTTTGGGACTAACTTAGCTAGGCCTAGACTCTAGTAGTAGCCTAGAGTTTAGAGCAAGGCTTGGGATTTTAATTCAAATATTAACTAATTTAGGCCTTTAGTCTTTACTTTACTTAAGGCAAATTGAAATTATTATCATTAAAAGAGCAGGCTCAAAAAATGTAAATAAAATAGCCCCAAAATTTCAGAATGGGCCGTGGCTCTTGCTCTAGCCTTGGCTAGCCCTAGGCTCCTAGGCCGCCCGCCTCGGCTTTGCCCGAGTTGGCCGCGCCGTGGACGGCGCTAGCCACAAAATCAAATAGTTCCCTTAACATTCCCGTGGTCCCTCATGCAGTATTTCTGTGTCTGGTTTTTGTCTGAATTTACGCTATTTTCGTTAAAAACAACGAAATTAAACAAATGGCAACCTTGAAAATAATATGCAAATATTTTTTCAAACACATCATAACCATCAGTACTGACAGAAAATGCGAAAATAATCTTTAATCGTCATTTTTCTCCCTAAAAGAACATGAAAATTGGATTTGTTAAACCGGCGTTTATTTACATTGAAAAGACATTACGCAAACTCCACATGATCAGACTTAATTGATATAAAAATGATACCACTGCGCTAGAAAAATATTTTTTCAGGGAAAATGTGGTATCGGAACCAGAAAACGAAAAGAGAAAATTCGACTTACTGAAATTTCAGTGCATGTATCATTTCACCACAGACGCTGCTGAAGCAGAAAATCAGCCGAGGGAACTATTTTTGAGCTCCATGAAATAACTGACCAATCAGAAACGACTTCCGTTTTCGTCACTCTCTCTATAAATCCACTCTGGATCACCCCAGAGTGGATTTAATCCACTCTGGATCACCCGCGTCCAGATGCAGCCCTTGATTAAGGGCTCTGCCCCCGTCCAGAGAACTTGCCCCCGTCACCCGTCAGCTCTGCCCGTCGTTAGAGCCCTTGATTTGTCGTGACTTAAAACCCCCATTCCACAGACGGGTCCACAGAGAGCAAGACCGCTGAAAGACCACTGAAAGACCATGAAAATTGCTTGATCTTTCAATGGTCTTTCAATGAACTTTCAATGATCTTCGAGGTCTTTCACGATTCCTGACTGATCTTGCAGTGGTCTTCGTGTCTAAGTGGTCTAAGTGGTCTCCAAAACCAGGGGCGTAGCTAGACCTTTTTCAGTGGGGGGGGGGGGGGGGGTGTAGAGGCCTCTGATTACCGACAAACATTGGCACCGATTACCGATGACCAACGTCTATTACTTCAACTGTATAAAGCCCAGGGGGCACTTTCAATCGTGTACGTGCCTCTATCACATTTTCCTTCGTCTCTCGATCTTGCACATTTTCATTCAATTTCAACCAGATTTGGTGACTTTTATATGAGCAAGCTGGCGCAGCTAGCAAGGAAACTATACTCCATTTCATTTTAGAAGTGATGATTCTGCATCAAAATACCAATTGGCCTGTATGATATTTAAATCATAAATTTGGTCCGGGATTTGGTCATTTCACTTGTAGAATTCATTCTCTTTCCCCAAACATCCTGTATTTAAATAATACGAGCGAGCAAGGAAAAATATATATTCTACGATATTCTCCTTTTCACGGTTGAAGTGATTATTCTTCATCAACCTCATCAATGCACGATGGGCCTATAAGATATATACATGTATTTTGGTCACCTCGCTTGCCGAATTCGTTTGCTTTCACAATTGAACCATGTTGTATCTAAATAGTATACGGGCGAGCGCAGCGAGCGAGGAAAAATATATGTACTCCTTATCATGGTAGAAGTGATAATTCTTCATCAAAATATAACTATGATGGGCCTAATAGATATCTAAATAATATATTTGGTTTCCTTCGCTTGGCGAATTCATTTGTTTTAAAAAACCATCATGTATCTAAATATTATACGAGCGAGCGAAGCGAGCTAGGAAAAATATATATACTCCTTTTCATGGTGGAAGTGATTATGTTTCATCAGCCTCATCAATGCACGACGGGCTTATATCTCAATTATGCATGTACATTTGGTCACCTCGCTTGCCGAATTCGTTTGTTTTCCCAATTCAACCATCTTGTATCTAAGTAGAATACGAGCGAGCGCAGTGAGCGAGGAAAAATATATATACTCCTTAACATGGTTAACTCTCCGACAAAGAATCACTGATGAGTTTGATGCTCTACGCCACCAGGCCCCAATGATTCGCAGGGCTGTGCGTGAGATGGAGAACGAGCTAATCTCTGTGTGGAAAGGAATGGGGGCCATGGGGGGCATGGGATGTAATGTTTAGAGAGAGACATCCTAAAGAAGACAATGGTAAGTTGTGATTATTAATTCCATTATTCAATTTTGTTAAGTTCATTTCTAGTAAGATGCCATGATTCTTGCTGTGTCTAAAACTTGGCCCCAAGTCCACTTTGTCCCATTGTCCAAAAAGAATGATTACTCAGCCATCCATGACCGTGTATGAATAAATAAGATATCATTGGAAAGAGGAGATATGTGGCTTTAACGTGTTACTACTCACTTTGGTGTAAAGCTAACACAATCTTCACAAATTTGAAATTAAATCTTGTTGCGCTTTTTTTTATACGCACTGTATATATAGATATATATATTTTATTCATTAAAAAAATTCAAATCTAAAACTATTTATTTTCATAAACCTTTTAGAGGAAATAGATAGCGAAATAAAACCAAATCACTTTATCATATTAAAGTACAGTAAGGGTTGCCGGGATAAGAAGGTGGAGGTTAGCATGGTGGTGCTGATGGTGGTTTGCAACGGTGGTAAACCTTACCCACGTTGCGGGGCTAACTAGCTAACCTCCTTGTTGATCTTCTGCCTATCTCACTTATTCTCTTGTCTGGTCGATTTCTTGCTCCCGCCTCACCCCCCCCCCCCCCCCCCCTTCCTTCCTCCTCTCCTTCTCTCTCTCTCACCCAGTCCACCGACCCTTCCCCATTCTTTCTTTCTTTCTTTCTTCCTTCCTTTTTCTCTCCCTTTTTCTCTTCACTTTGCGAAATCTCTGTTGACGGTCAGTGAAATTAATTATAACTGATAATATAATGGCTTATAGTGGCAATCAATGTCTCTGGCGTATATCCGTTTCGATGAGTGGGGGATGATCGAAATCTTTTGGCCCAAATTCCTACACATCCGTTTTTTCCCCCAAAGTGCCCTTTTTCGCTGGTGTCCCCCCCCCCCCCTGCATTCACGGTTCGGTGTAAAAATGTCAGAGGTAAAAATGTCAGAGGTAAAAATGTCAGAGGAAAAAATGTCAGAGGTAAAAATGTCAGAGGAAAAAATGTCAGAGGTAAAAATGTCAGAGGTAAAAATGTCAGAGGTAAAAATGTCAGAGGAAAAAATGTCAGAGGTAAAAATGTCAGAGGTAAAAATGTCAGAGGTAAATATGTCAGAGGTAAAAATGTCAGAGATAAAAAATGTCAGCTCTGAAAATGCCGAAGTGAACGTGTTACAGGTAAGAATATTGAATTTGAAATTAGGAAGAGCACGAGATATTTAAAAAAGAATGGATACTGTATAAATGGAGTGATCACAATAATACTGCTCTCTGTAAAAGTGTGTATGTTCAGTCACTCGAATGGCCTTCCTGTCTTACTCATTTGATGTGAAAGTGCTAAGGTTGCCCCATTCATAACCACCAAATGAGACCGATCTTGTTTTGGCCGGGAGAACGTCCTGGTATGTGCGCATTGCCCAACAGTGTTTTGATCTTCCGGAAACTTGTTTAGCTGACTCCAAATACGGCAGCAAACGAATGCCCAGTTCCCTCTCTGTGTTTAAGATTTGGCCGCTTGACATGCATTGCAATGTGAAACATATTTGTGACAATTTCAAAAAGCGATAAGTAAATCGTGCCTTTTGGGTAAGAAATGTAGCATGGGATGATGTTCATTATTTTCTTTGTGAGATTAATTAAGTTACAGGATAATATCTAAATGATTTAAGATCTTAAGTGGAATGACAGAATGGTAGATGAACTTAAGAAGGGATATCCACGTTTGATGTTTTGCTTATGCTAACAAAATTATCTAATTGAATAATTCTTTTTAAAAGTTGTAAATTCCGAAACGTATTGAATGAAATAATACAAAAGGTCGAGAAATAGATCGAATTAATGATTCAATTTCGCTTACTTCTATTCTTCCTTACGTATGAGGACAATAATATTGAAGCATTTGTTCACGTATACCACGCTTGATTGGAGTAGGGGGGGGGGGAGGGAGCTTATGAAGAGGAATGTACATATTAAAGTCGCGCACTCGTGTGGAATGTATGTGGTCAGCTACTCATGTTACCAACCCAGTTTTCTTCCCCACCATCGTTTTTACAATTCCCGTCCCCGCGGTGAAAACGAGGGCAATGCGCGCATACCAGAACGTTCACCCCGCCAGCACCATAACCGTTATTTCCAAATGGCCAAGAGAAGGGCATTCAAGTAGACACAGCATGTTTACAGAAAATATTTGAATATATCGCACTCCCCATCATTTATATAATTTAATATTCGTACCTGAAACATGTTTCTTAAACATTTCCAAATCTGGCATAGCTCTGACATTAATTTTTTACCTCTTACATTTTTACCTCTGACATTTTTTACCTCTGATATTTTACTTCTGACATTTTTTCCTCTGACATTTTTACCTCTGACATTTTTACCTCTGACATTTTTACCTCTGACATTTTTACCTCTGACATTTTTTCCTCTGACATTTTTACCTCTGACATTTTTACCTCTGACATTTTTACCTCTGACATTTTTACCTCTGACATTTTTTCCTCTGACATTTTTACCTCTGACATTTTTACCTGGCACCGCATTCACGCCATCACCCATCTCAAAAAGTGTGTGTGTGTGTTGGGGGGAATATATATATATGTATATTATTTCATCTTTTCTGTAATTATTATATGAATGTGATGCCATTGTATTTCTTTTCTTTCTGTTGGAAATGAATAAATATGAATTTGAATTTGAAATTTGAATTTGAATTTGAATATTGGTAGCTTTGTTGAAGTTCGTCCTAATTCCGAATGCTTCTGTCGTGTTATGTTTCCAATCTTATCATGACAGGATTTTATTTCATTATATTTGATCTCAATTGGTTCGATTCTATAACCGACTCTCACTGCTGCAACAACCTCAGTACAGTTTAATCTCGATCGTTATAAAGAACACTATTTACTCAGTTTAACAAGGTAATTTGCTGGCCCTACTTCTTTGTACTGTTTTACCCCTGATACAATATAGTGTGCATTTCTGCAAAAAGGAAAGCTAGATTTTTCCAGCAATATCTCATTGAATAAACACAACTAAACATATAAAGAGGTGATTTCTTCTTCTCTTAATGACACCACATTCGTTTGCATGGAGCTGCATGGGAACAATCAAATTATGGCAAATTTAAATCCGCATTGGTAGTGATCAACACAATTAGCGTCCATTCAGTGACCTTCTCTTTTAAACTTTTAATCTGCGAGGGAGGGGGTCATGCAGAAACACTAGGCCTAAATATGGAACCGAATCTCATTAAAAAAAAAAGCACAATATGTTCACTGATGTTCTTGAATCTTTGTTGTTTTTTTCTTCTAATTACCGAAATTGAATTTAATAACATTACTAGTGACTTCTGTGCACAATTTGCTTATGGCATGACTCATTTAATACCGTTCATATATCTTTGACACAAATCATACAAACTTATCAGGACTTAATTATTTCTCGAGTAATTGGCAGGAAAAGTCGAATTTCTTTTTTAAGAAACACACTGTACAAGAAGGGGATTAGCCCTATCCCAAGGAGTTTGTTATATACACTGTGATGAGGTTTTGACCAAGACGACAACAACAACAACAACAAAAAAAATCGCCAATGCCATCATTAAAACCACATCCCATCAAATCCACTTTGAGGAGTGGGGGGGGGGGGAATGATCGACTTTTTTGCCGATGTTTTTACTGTCGAACTCACACTTTAAGTATAAACACACGCCCTCACCCACCTGCACAGACCCCCCTTACACACATTTTAATTTTTATCTTGCGAGCGAGCCAAAAATTACCACTTTTCTGTTTTTCAGTTGCATTTTCAAATAGAAATTTTAAAATATGCTAAGCGAGCGAAGCGAGCGAGCCAAAAATAACCACTTCTCTGGTTTTCAATCGCATTTTCAAATGAAAATTTGAAAATATGACGAGCGAGCAAAGCAAAAATAACCGCTTTTCTGGTTTTCAATCGCATTTTCAAATAGAAATTCTAAAATATGATGGTTGTTTATGACAGATTAATAAAAATTATATTTAAAGATTAATTCAAATATCATTTCTTCCTTAAAAAGTGTGCGGGGGGGGATATTTGTACACGCCATCCCCCCTTTCAAAAAAGTGTGTGTGTTGGGGGGGGGGATATATCCCCCATCCCCCGGGATTTACGCCAATGCATCATCATCATTATCGTGGTGGTCGTCGTCATCATCATCATCATAACTACCACCACCATCATTATCCTCATCCTTCTCAGCTTCATCATTTTCACCTCCTGTTTTTTTTTTATCAACATAATAACCTTTCCCTATTCTTTCATTCCGAATCCGTGCTAAAAAAAAAGTACCATGATATCCATGGTATTTTGACAAATTACCATCAAAACCATGAAAGTACATTGTACCAAGCAAGTACCATCAAATTACATCTGTACCATGATTTGATGGCAATTTCGTCAAATTACCATGGGTATTCATGGTACAGTGGAAACTCAGTATAACGAGGTCCTTGGGACCATCAAAATTACCTTATTATATAGCAGGAATCTTGTTATATCAGGGATAAACAAGTGAAACGCTCTTGGCGGTCTCGCCTGCATCATGCAAATTGCTATGGCAGCATTCTTATTTAGTAAAAATTGTGGTGGGAGCGCATGAAGGGCGCTACCCCTGACCTTGACTTTGTGACTTGAAATAGGTTCCAAATGATTTGTTATACCTGGAAATCCCTTTCAAAAAGCTTCATGAAATTTGAATGAATACTACTTAACCTTAGGTAAAGCTTTTGCAACACAATTCATGGTAACTGATCTTAAATAAACCTTTGGCCTTGACTTTTTGACATCAGTGAAATTTGTTCCACATGATTTGTGTTACTTGATATCTCATGTAAACAAATTTCATGGAATTCCAACAAATCCTTTAAAAATGAGGTAACAATTAAAAAATTTAAAATTTTGGTTAAGTTTTTGAAGACATAATTTAAGTTTATTGACCTCTAATGACGTTTGACCTTGATTTTGTGACCTGAAATTCCTTCCACATGATCTTTGATACTTAGTAAGCCTTGTGTACCAGTTTCATGAAAATTGAACAAAAACTTTTGGAATGAGAGTATTTCTTAAAATGTTGACGCCGCCGTCGCCGCCGCCGCCGTCGGAAAAGCGGCGCCTATATCTCGCTCTTGCTACGCAGGCGAGGCAAGAACAATAGAATAATAAAGAGCTGGGACCAGAATATTACCTTGTTATATCAGGAAGATTGTTATATCAGATCTCTTTAAACCGAGTTTCCACTGTACTTATTCTTATAAGGGGACTGGGCATGTACTTAAAGAATCCTTCGTAAAACTTTGTTTACAATAAATTAGGGCTATTTTTGTTTGCAGTAGCATAACAAATTTCTTTCATCATATAAAATGGTCTTTTCATCATAGAGGAATTAAACTAAACATATTTTCACACCCACTTTCTAAAAAAGAGGAGAATATTTCATATCTATCACCACTTGGCAAAAGCAAAGCCTCTAAACGACATATCATCCGTTCAGAGTCAGAAGGGCGTTAACTCGATC
>CM057165.1:26185318-26195991 GCA_029962745.1 Echinometra lucunter | reverse complement strand
CCCGATGCTCCTTGACACTTTGGCACAGGTGGTGGCCCGTCCAAAGCCTTCAATCATTTTCTATATTCCTTGAAAGAGAAAGATGTATATTACTTTAGATATAGAATATTCCTTGACCCTTTTTGAGGGTGATTGCGGCACCCTTATACCCTATTGGCCGGGGCAAGCTGAGTTGTTTTAGGTTGCCCTGGTCCTCCTTGACCCTTTGGGACAGGTGGTGGCCCTTCCAAAGCCTTCAATCATTTTCTATATTCCTTGAAAGAGAAAGATGTATATTACTTTAGATATAGAATATTCCTTGACCCTTTTTGAGGGTGATTGCGGCACCCTTATACCCCATTGGCCGGGGCAACCTGAGTCGTTTGAGGTTGCCCTGGTGCTCCTTGACCCTTTGGGACAGGTGGTGGCCCTGCCAGAGCCTTCAATCGTTTTCTATATTCCTTTAAAGAGAAAAGATGTATATTACGTCAATATAAAACATTCTTTGACCCTTTTTGAGGGTGATTGCGGCACCCTTATACCCTATTGGCCGGGGCAAGCTGAGTTGTTTTAGGTTGCCCCGATGCTCCTTGACCGTTTGGGACAGGTGGTGGCCCTGCCAGAGCCTTCAATCGTTTTCTATATTCCTTTAAAGAGAAAAGATGTATATTACGTCAATATAGAATATTCCTTTGGCCCTATTTAAAGGTAACTGCGGCACCCTTATACCCTATTGGCCGGGGCAACCTGAGTTGTTTTAGGTTGCCCTGGTCCTCCTTGACCCTTTGGGACAGGTGGTGGCCCTGCCAAAGCCTTCAATCATTTTCTATATTCCTTGAAAGAGAAAGATGTATATTACTTTAGATATAGAATATTCCTTGACCCTTTTTGAGGGTGATTGCGGCACCCTTATACCCCATTGGCCGGGGCAACCTGAGTCGTTTTAGGTTGCCCTGGTGCTCCTTGACCCTTTGGGACAGGTGGTGGCCCTGCCAGAGCCTTCAATCGTTTTCTATATTCCTTTAAAGAGAAAAGATGTATATTACGTCAATATAGAATATTCCTTGACCCTTTTTGAGGGTGATTGCGGCACCCTTATACCCTATTGGCCGGGGCAAGCTGAGTTGTTTTAGGTTGCCCTGGTCCTCCTTGACCCTTTGGGACAGGTGGTGGCCCTTCCAAAGCCTTCAATCATTTTCTATATTCCTTGAAAGAGAAAGATGTATATTACTTTAGATATAGAATATTCCTTGACCCTTTTTGAGGGTGATTGCGGCACCCTTATACCCCATTGGCCGGGGCAACCTGAGTCGTTTGAGGTTGCCCTGGTGCTCCTTGACCCTTTGGGACAGGTGGTGGCCCTGCCAGAGCCTTCAATCGTTTTCTATATTCCTTTAAAGAGAAAAGATGTATATTACGTCAATATAAAACATTCTTTGACCCTTTTTGAGGGTGATTGCGGCACCCTTATACCCTATTGGCCGGGGCAAGCTGAGTTGTTTTAGGTTGCCCCGATGCTCCTTGACCGTTTGGGACAGGTGGTGGCCCTGCCAGAGCCTTCAATCGTTTTCTATATTCCTTTAAAGAGAAAAGATGTATATTACGTCAATATAGAATATTCCTTTGGCCCTATTTAAAGGTAACTGCGGCACCCTTATACCCTATTGGCCGGGGCAACCTGAGTTGTTTTAGGTTGCCCTGGTCCTCCTTGACCCTTTGGGACAGGTGGTGGCCCTGCCAAAGCCTTCAATCATTTTCTATATTCCTTGAAAGAGAAAGATGTATATTACTTTAGATATAGAATATTCCTTGACCCTTTTTGAGGGTGATTGCGGCACCCTTATACCCCATTGGCCGGGGCAACCTGAGTCGTTTTAGGTTGCCCTGGTGCTCCTTGACCCTTTGGGACAGGTGGTGGCCCTGCCAGAGCCTTCAATCGTTTTCTATATTCCTTTAAAGAGAAAAGATGTATATTACGTCAATATAGAATATTCCTTGACCCTTTTTGAGGGTGATTGCGGCACCCTTATACCCTATTGGCCGGGGCAAGCTGAGTTGTTTTAGGTTGCCCTGATGCTCCTTGACCCTTTGGGACTGGTGGTGGCCCGGCCAAAGCCTTCAATCATTTTCTATATTCCTTCAAAGACAAAGATGTATATTACGTCAATATAGAATATTCCTTGACCCTTTTTGAGGGTGATTGCGGCACCTTTATACCCTATTGGCCGGGGCAACCTGAGTTGTTTTAAGTTGCCCCGATGCTCCTTGACCGTTTGGGACAGGTGGTGGCCCTACCAGAGCCTTCAATCGTTTTCTATATTCCTTTAAAGAGAAAAGATGTATATTACGTCAATATAGAATATTCCTTTGGCCCTATTTAAAGGTAACTGCGGCACCCTTATACCCTATTGGCCGGGGCAAGCTGAGTTGTTTTAGGTTGCCCCGATGCTCCTTGACACTTTGGCACAGGTGGTGGCCCGTCCAAAGCCTTCAATCATTTTCTATATTCCTTGAAAGAGAAAGATGTATATTACTTTAGATATAGAATATTCCTTGACCCTTTTTGAGGGTGATTGCGGCACCCTTATACCCTATTGGCCGGGGCAAGCTGAGTTGTTTTAGGTTGCCCTGGTCCTCCTTGGCCCTTTGGGACAGGTGGTGGCCCTGCCAGAGCCTTCAATCGTTTTCTATATTCCTTTAAAGAGAAAAGAATTATTACGTCAATATAGAATATTCCTTGACCCTTTTTGAGGGTGATTGCAGCACCCTTATACCCTATTGGCCGGGGCAAGCTGAGTTGTTTTAGGTTGCCCCGATGCTCCTTGACACTTTGGCACAGGTGGTGGCCCGGCCAAAGCCTTCAATCATTTTCTATATTCCTTGAAAGAGAAAGATGTATATTACTTTAGATATAGAATATTCCTTGACCCTTTTTGAGGGTGATTGCGGCACCCCTATACCCTATTGGCCGGGGCAACCTTAGTTGTTTTAGGTTGCCCTGATGCTCCTTGACCCTTTGGGACAGGTGGTGTCCTAGCCAAAGCCTTCGGGCCTTGATTAAAACACGTGACACGTACACTCTGAATTATAATTTTTTAATGCATTAGCTCGGGCTTTTCGACTTATTTCCAGTTGCCCTCGGTGTTATTTAATTCCGTGGGCTACCACAAGCCCGAAAATGCACATTAAATTCCCTAAAAACGTTTATTTTTTGAATATCAAATATCGAATATAAAACTAACTTCACACGCTGAATCTAGCGAATATCGAATATGTAACCAACTTCTCACGGTGAATATCGAATATCGAATATGTGTCTAACTTCACGCCGGTCTGCTACCTCGACCAACTCGACTACCTTACTTTACCTTTCCGCCGATTATGATGTAAATATCTCATGATGCTCCAGCTGTAATTGACATTTCTTCTCAGCCACCTTGATCTTGATGAACTGTGCCTATATAGTGCAGCCTTGCATACATTTGTCATGTTTGTGGCCATTTCATTAGATAAATGCGATTTCTCTCCTTCGTTATATGTAACTGAAGTTGCAGACTAAATTTGTGCTGATTTTCAACTGTGCACACATTTTCAGCCCCCCCCCCCCCCTTTTCAACTTCTTTGAAATTAGACCATTTCTGTATCTAAAATATTGAACTCAGTATAAAACCCAACTCGAATATTATTTACCAATGGATCATTTAAAGAGTCTGTCAGCTGTGACGTTGTGTAACTGTTAGAATTAGTTTATTTACATTATTTTCTAAAAAAATATTTTTGTTTGAATCTGAGAGATATCATAGAATTATTTCATGTCGATGTCACGTACGTATTTTGCACGTACGGATGCACGGATCATAAAGGACAAAATGGTCTGCATATTCAGTATTCAGGCATTTGCGTCAAAATGGCAATATCCATCACCACCCCACGTGAAAGACAAGTTTGCGATGAATTTACAGAACCTCAGCGTTTAGTAACACCAGGAGCAACGATCACAGCTGATCCTGACTATATGAGGTAGGGAAGCATAGTCTTGAAACATGTAAAAATGGAATTGGGCCAGGAACTCCAAGACATTGAAACTGCTCTTGAAAAAGATGCAGCTTTGTTGCTTTGCCTTGCACTTGCAGTTGCAAATTGCAGGGCCAGGGTCGGGGGGGGGGGGGGGGCATCCACCCCAGGGCCCAGCCCAGGAACTCCCACACATGAAACTGCTTTTGAAAAGAATTCTGGTCATGTATCGGAAAGACTTCCTTTTGCGACAGACAGCCACCCAAACTTGCTAACGGAATAAAGCACACCTTGCACGTTGGGTGGCTGTCACAAAACTGCCAAAAGGAAGTGTTGCCCATGTATCCACACAGAGCAGGGCCTGGGGGGGGGGGGGGGATCCGTAGGCCGGAACGAGCAAGGCAATTGCAAAACTATGGCGTGAGCGGGCATGATCGAGTTTGAGAGTGAATTGGAACGGGCCACCACTGTGCTGTGCATGCACCAGCAGCGCTTTATTCTGTCAGTCATGATCGGACATGGATACGAAAGTGCATAAGCGCCTCGTAGTTTAGGATGCTGCTATCTCGTGTCCTTCTGCCATGAACATGCTCGAAATATAGAATTTAGAGCATAAAGTTCTTGTTGAATGTGGCATGTGCCGGGGGGGGGGGCACTCGACCCCAAAAGTGGTAGGTATGTGCTGTGGGCGAGACAAAAATAGGGGGCTTCGGAACGGGATTATAGTGGAAAGGATTGTCTTCGGAACGGGCTTCAGAACTAAAAAATGTTTGTGAAAACGGGGGTCACTGTAACAGTTCGTCTGCGTGTGAGTGCGTATCTATCTCTATGGAGCGGGCATACATGCATGCAGCTGGCCTTGCGCTTGCGTAAAGGCGATGATCAGGCAGCTCTGGCTGGTTTTGGCTTCGTAGGTGCAGCACAGTGCGGACCACTTTTCACCAAAAATGATGCTCATTGGAACGGATCGATGCGGCTGGAAAGGCGAAACGAAAAACATGCAGAGCTTTGGAACGGAAATTTGAGTGTAAAAATGGGGGTCTTCTCAGCGGCACATACCCACCACATATTATATACTGAGTGCCCCCCCCCCCTCGGGGTATGTGTGGAATGCAAGTCGATGGCATCATTCTATTTCTAGGCAATGTCATTTAATTTGCTGCCCTCTCGTGCTCTGAGCTCATCGATATGCGATGACTTGTAGAGGGCTCACTTCCTAAAGTGTGATCACCTCATTTCGCCATACCCGTATTGATTTAGCAGGACGAGGTTAATTCATTTATCGAGTACACAGGATGAGGGGGTGGGGGAATGGCCTAGAGCTTGTAAGTTAGTTAAAACTCTGAACCAGAAACATCTCATGATTTGGCAAACCTGGAGATTAGGGGACCAGATGCGCGTGCTGTATTCATATGCGTGCAAGCAAATGTAGCAGTGGCGGCGGCAGCGGCTACAGGGACAATGTGCACAAGTTTCAGTGGTGAAACATTTGTGATTTTGATGACATTTCTGGCCAAAATCAGATTATTTTCATCAAATAATTGGGAATCTGAAAGCTAAGAGGACTAAGAACATGATTATCTGACAAAAACATTTGGGCCTAATTGTGAAATCTGTAAACTCTCTTTCTGCGTGTGTGCTCACATTGTGTACAAAGTCTATGGGAGTAGAATGCTGTCATCAGCACTGATGAAATAAACGACAGGTCAATGGAGCGGTGACAGATTTCATGATAATACCAACATTTGAAAGTCATTTTAAACTTGATTATGGCCTTGTCCCATACATGTACCTCGGGTTTCGGCTATCTCTCACTGTATAAATGGCCCCCGTGTGCGCAAGACAAGATGCTGCTTGTCTCTTTGTGAATTAAACATATGTTGTGTCAAATACATTTTCCCATGATCATCTTGAGCTAAGAAGGGGACAAGCAGCATCTTATAGAGTTAATGGAGAAAATATGAATTTTGTGTACAACATATTGAGAGTTGTCCTTCTAAACCTCCCATTTTGAAGCAACATTGCCAATTTGAGGATTGCCATAGAAAGTAAATTGAGACTTTTCAAACTTTCATAACTTTCTCATTTCGTAACCAAGTGCTTCTCTCTACCTTCTCTTTTCATTAAAAATGGATAATTCCCCAAGGTTTCATACTCCTTTAACAAACATGTCAAGTCTCACGCATTACGCACGAGACTCCCGCATTGGGGGCTCTTGCTCATCCCCAAAATTCTCTTTCTCATGCCTTCATCACAGCCTATCCCCATATATAATAATAAACACAATGCCTGGCGATCTCACTGTTCCCTGCCTAAAATCTCACGCATTGCTGGTCTTTGACCTTGGCATCTCTGCTTTAATTAGAGGGTCCAGGCTTGTAATTATATATACTTCTGTCTTTTTCCATTTTCCAGAGGTCATGGAACATACATGGAAGAAGATGAGCTGATTGCTTCAGTGGCGGGAGTAGTAGAGACGGTGAACAAACTCATCAGTGTTAGACCACTCAAGACAAGGTTTGTTAAACTCAATTTGGTTGGTGTTACCACTCACTACAGGATTTGCAGAATCAACCAGGCCATGCTTTATAGTCTCTCAAAACAAGTTGGCAGCTTTAAAGTTTGTTACTCTTTAAAAGCAAGGCTTTTTATGAGTAACAAACTCTCTCATATAATCTAGCAGGTTCCTGATATCTTCTGTATGTTGGTCGGGCATGATATAATATCACTATAAGCCATTGCTTATTAGTCAGGAAAAAGTGGTCTGTACTGAGTTTACCCAGTGCTGGACTTAGGCAAGATGGAGTGTTTTTTTGTAGCACACACTGTTCATGTACCTCTCACAATTTTCCCAGTATTGGATATCAGTGATGATCTTGATGATTCTGACGTGTACCGATACTCTTTGTCCATCAAGAGACTGAAGTGAAGTATGGGAATGTTGGGAAGTGAGTTGAGCATTTAGTATTATGAAAATGAAGTGAACCATATGGTTCAGTGATGAGATGAATTATAAATTAGGTAATCGAGATTAAAGATTGTGGTTTTCCTGCATCATTGATCATGCTGTACTGTAGTAATGATGGTAGTACAATATCTTTGGGCTCATATCTTAGAAAGATGATGCTATTATTTGCTTGTTTTATTTTCCAACAGATATAATGGAGAAGTCGGTGATGTCATAGTTGGGAGAATACAAGAGGTATGTCTGCAAGGTTGATGCCAAGAACAGTGGTTGAAATAGGCAGGATTTACAAACGTAACTGACTACTGTCATGTTAGTGGTATGGAAGACATGTACACTTAACAGGCCATCTAATGTTCTGTTACTACTAGCAGTAATTGTACTCAACAATTAAGAACCCCCTTGTTGTATTGTATGATGTGTAACAAACAAAATAGTAGCAGTAATATGCAAATTAGCAAGAGTTGTGGAGTGTTGCTGTTTCCTCTCTTCTCGTAAGGTGAGCAGAGAAATAAAAGTAATTCTGTACCTGATTTCTTAGTCTCTTCCTTTACCATCAGTGAATCTGTCAATTTATAAAACAGTCAATATGTTTGTTAGAAGAGATCTTAAAATGTACATGTAGACATCTTGGCAGTAATATGGCTACCCTTGGTCAAAATCAAGTGAAAAGGATCTTTTTTAATCCCAGGCGTGTATCAAAATTATATTACATGTTGAAGTACCGTTATGCATCAACATATTAATTACAATTGTCATTACCCTTATCTGGAAGAGTGAATTTGCCCTTCTTCTTTTTCTTGAAGTTCTGTACAGTCAGTGTTATCACCAAGGGTGCTATGCACTGTAAAGAATCCTGCCTGTTCATAAACTTGTTTTCTAAGTTTCTGGTACAATATCAATCAATCTTGGGTTCTTGCAGGTTGGTCAGAAGAGATGGAAGGTAGATGTGAACTCTCGTCTGAATGCCATCCTGATGTTATCTGCTGTCAACCTTCCTGGTGGAGAGCTAAGGAAAAGATCAGCTGAAGATGAACTCAAGATGAGACAGTATCTCACAGAGGGAGACCTCATCAGTGTATCCCTTGCTCATCATTAAAGGCTTGTTCAAATATGAAGTGACAAACTCCCATGGTGAACCCTGAAGGCTTTTTTGCTTTTTAAACAAAAACGCTGCTGCTAAAGACCTTTTTTTTTGGGGGGGGGGGGGGGGCTCCCAGCCATTAAAAAAAGGCGTGGACCAAGTAATTTCTTAAAAAGTTGTCACAAAATATGATGTCATGAGTTTGACTGTGCAACATTTGGAAAAAAAAAAGCTCTTTCATTTGAGCGTTGGTTTGTTGAAGTACATCTCGTTATCATAAGTGACAAGGTTTACTGTCCTGTATGTGAACAACTAAAAAAAAAAACAGGGGGGAATAAAACCTTACTGTAAATGCAGAAACTCATCCGGTGGATTGACGTTGCTGACGGGCTCTATTTCACAAAAGGCTTAGATTGTGATTAAGTTTTATGTTCATTGTAGGGAAATAGGGGTTCCATATTTTTTAGTGTTAGAAATAGCAGTTGTTACTTGGGCATATGGATCTCTCTGTATGATGAACAGATTTCTCATCACTCACCTGTATTGCTGCAATACTTGCTCATATGATAAAAGATATAATAGTTGATTATGGTGAAAGGAAAAAAAAAAGAGTAAAATTCCTTGACAGGTTGCCAACAGGCTGAGGTTCAGTCTGTGTTCTCAGATGGTGCACTCTCACTACACACTAGAAGTCTCAAATATGGAAAGGTATGTTTCAAGTTATCAGACTACAGTGAAAACTCGGTATAACGAGATCCTTGGGACCATCAAAATTACCTTGTTATAGCAGGAATCTTGTTATATCAGGGTTAAAAAACAATAGAATGTAAAGAGCTGGGACCAAAATATTACCTTGTTATATCAGGCATATTGTTATATCAGATCCCTTTATATCGAGTTTTCACTGTACTATCCCATGCTCATAATAAGATGTCTGGCATAAATACCCAACACCCCTGCTCCTAAGACAACTACAGTTAGAGTTGAGATCATGGATAGAATTTTCAACTTCGAATCTTTTGTGAAAATACAAATTTTACTAGGAAAGCAGGCCTGTAAGAAAGTATTATGTATAGTACTTTAAAAATATCAATATATTGCAAATACCATAGAAATAAATAGCTTTGAATTTAATGAAAAATACCATAGAAATAGCTTTGAATTTAATGTACCAGATATTTGTGGTATGTAAAAAAAAATGTACAGAAATTAGCACAGTGTGCTTTGAAGATTATTTTTTTTAAAAGTATTTGACCTCGATTTCTTTTTCAATCCTCAGCTTGGACAGGGCATTATGGTCCGAGTGTCTCCCTCACTTATCAAGAGAAGAAAGACTCACTTCCACAACCTGACATGTGGAGCTTCAATCATCTTGGGTAACAATGGCTATGTATGGATTAGCAGGACACCAACAGAAGAAGAGGAGGCACCAGATGGAGGATTTGTCCAGAATCTTCAGGTGATTTCTGGATGTCCAAAGAGAGATCCTGGTTGTGTATCTTGTCAGCATAATATTCCTAAATAAATCTTTGTTCTGACGATAAAAATTATGAACGTGTCGGTGATGATGATAATGGGTAATAATCAGATAGTAACAATTATAATCATGGTCATCATTATCTTCTGACTTTTTCATCCTCCTCATCATCATTAGCATCTTTTCTTGTATAGATGTATCAAATTGCAATGTAAAATTTCTGTGTGTTCAAGAATGCTTGGGAAATTATTACCTAGCTATAGCCATACTGTTCTGACGTGAGCTGTCCTTGGTCATCTGTAGCCTTTTTACACTTCTTATTTTCAACCCCATACTATCCTTAACCCCGGACTATCCTTTACACAGGGCTAGAATAGTCCTGTACTATTGACAATTTAGCCCACTTTGGTAAAGTGTGATGTGAACAGAAAGCCGGCTAAGCTTAGTCCCGACTATCGATGGAGCTAAATGCTGTTTTAGCCCCAACGATAGTACGGGACTAAGCAAAATTTTGCCAGTGTAAAAAGGCTATAATCATCTAGTTTGGTGAGAGTCAGTGATTTGTCCACTAAATTTTTAATATCCACCATGACATTTGTAAGTGATGCTTATTGGTTTCTATCATCTTTCAGCCTGTCCTTGAAGAGGATCGGATGGTGTTGGCAAGGTTACGGAACTGTATCCTAGGTCTTGCTGATCATAGGATGATGCTGTATGATACCAGTATTATCTATACTTATGACACCTCAGAAGAACATCCAGTAAGTTGCATATATGACATCGAACGCTGTAAATTCATAATGACTTTATGTAATTAACAGGGTGAAGTTTGTTCAGATTCATTTGAAAAAGAGAGGTTTTAATAAAAGATGTTTTTGTGGGGAAGTCATTTGATAAGAATTCCCTTTGGCAGAGAGATCATGAACTGCAAATTCTGAAAAAGACTTTGATTTTTAGTTTATTAGTTTATTTGTAGGTGTTTATTTACCTTGAGAATATTTATCCATGAAGATAGCGAGATAATAGGGATATAGATACCTTTCATATGAGATCCTCCTTCTTTCTGAGCTACTGTACTGTGGAGCTACATGTATGACCTGTGTTTATTCCTGTGAAGATTTCACTTTTCACTGTAATGCCATTGGAAACAGAGG
>CM057165.1:26049982-26184818 GCA_029962745.1 Echinometra lucunter | reverse complement strand
ATTTTCTTGCGAAAAGTGTATACAAAACTTGTAAACATGTTGGGGAGAAATATGAAGGGGGAGTATCATGATTCCGTTCATGGATAACCCCCACCTCCATAGCGATTTATTTCCTTTGGTCTTTTGCCTTCGCCGTTGTTTCAGACATGACTGGGTCAGGATATCTACTGCTCTCAAGACAGAAAAGGACAAGTTCTCCCTTTTAAGTTATACATAAATGGTCCACAAAATTCAATGGTTATAAACGAAAATCACAAAAGAAAGAAAGGCTTACAACTCACAAATGTATACGCAATTTAGCTATGTTGCAATACTTATGGTACGGGAGGGTATTAAGATGTATAGCAGTAAGCAGGGTGATGGGGGAATCCAGAATTTTGGAAAAGGGGGTATAACGAGAATTTTAAGAAAAATGAAAATCCCTATACCTGCAATTTCCTTTTTTATTATTTGCGATGGACATGGACGTCGAGGCAACAAAAAAGTGTGGGATCACTGGAATGAAGATTTTGGCATTAGCAATATGATAAAGCTTTTACATTCTAGCCAGGGTATCTTACAAACAAAGGCAGTTGATATGCACAATCTTTGCCGAAAATAATGTCAGTTCAGGGGGTGTAACATAAAGAGATCAATCAATCATACAATCAATTGTAACTCTTTAGTACATGGTTTGCCATAGACTTACGACTGATATTTTTTATGTTACAGGGCCCTGGAAATACAACCTCGAATATTTTGTGGGATATATGGGGCAATGTGTGACTATAGCGAATAAGTCTAGCAATCGACAAACTCATGGTTAATGCTTGAAACGTCACACACAAGATCATCGATCTGGAGGACTGCAGTCTGTAGCCCCTCTTTTTCCCAGGCCCACTTAACAATAACATCCAATACATTGGATGTAAATATTTCTGTCCATGCCTAAAATTGAACCAAAATATAAAGAAATATAGGTTTATTTTAATGTGAACTAAATTGAATAAATACTTAAACTACAGCTACATGTAGGTGTGGTGACCGAAGAAGGGAAAAAATTAGGTGACAGTTCTTACATTGTCAATTACCAAACTTTCTTTACGCCTGCTCTATGAGTAACGACCCAAACATACAAAGTAGAGGATACCTCCATCAGTGATGGATTTTCCATTTATTCAGAGAGAAAAACACAAAGGAAATAGGCGTATAAAATCTAGACACTTCATTTTTCATACAGGCCACAAATTATTATCATTATTCACACCGTCCCAACTAAAACAAAGTTATTCATTCTTTCATTATTACATTTTCAGACCTTATACTGCTGACAGTTCACCTCTCAATACCCGCCCCACCCATCCCATCCACAACAGTAATAACAAAACCCCCAAAGAACTTCTCTCCCCCTCTCTCTCACGCCCCCTCCCTCTCCTCCCTCCATTGCTCTCTCCAATTCTTCCTCTCTCTTCTTTTCTCTTCTCTTCTATCTCTCTCTTCTCTCTCTCTCTCTCTCTCTCTCTCTCTCCTTCCCGACCTTCCTCACCATGACCTAGAAAATTCGTCCTGTATCCAATATCGGACGTTATTACCACTCTCAATCAGAGAGAGAAAGAGTGTCATATTACCTACAATTCTAATGAAATTGCATTCAGCCTTCCTAATGATTCTATTTCAAGATGCATTTTATCCAAAGAATACTCAAATAATAATCTGTGTTGGCCATGCGATATCGATTTCTAAAATTAGTAATAAAGGGACGATAGGACAGAGAGGGAGAGCGGGAGGGGGGGTGCCCCCCCCAAAAAAAAATAGTTATGCAGCAATAAATGCTGGAAAGTTATTTGAAGATTAAGAAAAGGAAATTCGGGTATGTACATCTGAATAGCTCAGTAAATTACAGAATAAATGCCTATTTACCCTTACAAATACATGTCGAGAAAGTGTTTTAAGGATGACGGGAAGCGCTTTTGTATGAATTTTGATATGAATTTTGAAATGAATTTTGAATTTGTTATTAAAACCACCCTTTGATATCACTGTTCGTCATCTTTGACTAATCCGTCCGGCGGTACGAAAACTGACTCTTCTCAATTAAATGTGGATGTAATGCACATTTTCTTTTGAAAGAAATCTTTCATGGGATCTTTTCATCCCAATATTTTTTTTAGAACACACAGGCAAACAATCAAGACAGGGATTTGAGGTCTGTCCTTCACTCCATCCCCCCCCCCCCCCCCCCCCCAAGAAAAAACGCTGGCCAAGACCTAAACTTCCCCGTCAATCTTGGTATCTCACCCTGGTACCCCGACATTACTCCAGCAACATTTGGTCCAGGCTTGATTTAGTCGAAGATTATGGGATTACAGGTTAAACTTTATAGGTTAAGGGTTAGGGTAAGAGTAAGGTGTTTCATCCAGGTTTGTAGTCAGGAATGTGGATGGTGCGAGAAAACTGCTGCTGCAGCATGCATGTCTGCAGAACTCCGATCTTCTGAGACATACGGGGAGGACACGGGTGAATTCGACGCACTATATAAGAAGCTATGGTTGTCTGTGGTTGTCATCTTAATTAAGAAATATTGAATGATTGCGGATGAGGAAGACTGAGTAACATGCACAGCATCGCATCCATTTATTTAAATGGACAATTTGCGACCATTCATTCTAATTCGATTATGCCGCCCAATATTGTGCGCGCTATTAACTAGATGAAATTGCCTGTATAAAGTAATTGCATTTTATTTTTCAATTCTAAATTGAATTACTTGCATTTACCACGGGATTGATTGAGAGTGGCTCTCTCTCTCTCCTTCTTTCTCTCTCTCTCTCTCTCTCCCTCCCTCCCTGTCTCGCTCTCCCTGGCTCCTTTCCTATCTCAGTCACTCGTATTATTCTCTTTCTTTTCTCTGTCCCTCTTCATTGATCTGAAATAAGGAGCCCATTCCACTTGTAGTCGTACACTCCATACATTTTTATTTCCCCTCTCACTCTTTCGTTCACGGTATATCATCTTTCTTTCTCTCTTTCTTTGTCTTTTTCTCTCTCTCTCTCTCTCTCTCTCTCGCTTTCTCACGAACAGGGGGTTTTCCTCCTTCATTATCTCTCAAAATTTTCCCGTCTTCTCCCCTTTATCCCCCTCTCTTTATATCCCTCGAACTTCAAATATTTTCCTCATAATACCGACTCCCCCCCCCCCATCATCTCTGTAAAACTTGAAATCTTTCTATCACTTATCCCCAGTTGAAAACCCACCCTCCCCTCCCGCCTCTTCTCTGCTCTTTCTCACTCTCACTACTCCACATTTTTTTCTTCCTACTATATTGCAAATAATAATTCATTGAGCAGACGCAATTGGGACGTCTTATTAATCAATATCAATTTTCTGTTTCTAGCTGGAAACCGATGAACAAATGAAAGAAAAACAAGCGCGTGTAATAGGTCCTTTCAATTAGCCTCTCGCTTCTACTCGGTCATCCATTTTATTTGTGTCCTTTCCAATCCTAGTCACGAGGCGACATTTAATGGCAAGGAATACTTGAAATTGATCTAAATGGGGCCATTTATAATAATGTTGTCTTAATTTCGTTACTTTCCATTTGCGACCCGTTTTAGAGCTAGATTAGCTCGATGGTTGACATCTTAGTGGTGTGAGTTGTCAGATAGTTTCTTCGAAGCTTCAGGGTAGGTATATGAGGGGAGCATGAAATATGAACACGAGATAATTATATACGGTTATTGAAAGGGGTTAGATCAAGGATGAATAAAATCTTATTGGTGCTAAGCATTCCTGTGTACACAGATCGAGGCCAAAATGGTGTCAAAATCATGGTCAAAACTCTGAACGTTCCATTACAGTCCTGACAGTATTTTCTCTACTTATGCATTTGTCCTCTTGACCTTCTCGACGAAGTAATTTGTAAAGGCTTAGGAGATGGATGGGGACAAATCTTTCTTAATCTCCTGTTAGTGAAAGGAATCCATGTGGTTGCTATAAAACCCTACGATTCTATGATAAACCTAAATAATTGGACTACATTGACATTCATCTTTATGAACTGATAGTTCTACTGAAGTTGAAATTAAGTACTTTTTAGATTATCAATCGCAGAAATAGAGCTCTAAATGGCAAGTGATTACCCTTGTTTATTCCAAAATATATTGTGTTGTATTATAATGTTAAAGTAATGATTTCGAAGGACAGTGTGGTTTTCTACAGTTAGCGTGAATCCTTAATGAATTAAAATGTTAGATGAAAAGGCACATATCCGAGATCCTTCACCTTTTCTATTAAATGAAATCTAATACTGTGATCTAATTGTATTAAATTGATAGACTTATATGACAAGATAATATTGAGCATGGGCTGATCTAGCATAAAATGGGGTATGTTTCCCCAAAATAACAACAACAACAAAAAGGGTGCACATTTTTTCAAACTATGCCAACTGATTTAAAAGGGGGGGTATAACTAGGCATGTTGTCATTTCAACCCTTCCTCCCGCCCCACCCATATTTGAAGGAAAAAGATAGAGGGGAGAAAAGAGTGGGACGAGACGTAGAGAAAGAGAGGAAGAAGAAGAAAGGAGCGAATGAGATGAAAAGAGAGAAAGAAAAATGGAGAGAGAGGCAGAGAGAGAGAGAGAGAGAGAGAGAGAGAGAGAGAGAGAGAGAGAAAGCGAGATTGGGAGAATATGAAAGAACGTGAACTAGAGAAAATAATGGAGAAAGACAGTAGCATAGAGAGAAATCGATTTAGGATGAAAACAAGACGGCCTGTGAGTGAGTGAGAAATTTCGCCGGGAGAGTTAATTACGGTAGCAATTACACCTATGCGCACTGACAGGTGCTTTATCCAATCTCGATTGAGGCGCAGCGCTTTCTTCTTTTTCCACTTCTTAATTTCCAGAAACATTATATGATTGATTGGGTATAGAGTTGTTACGAAGATTTAATAATTACGCGCCGAAGGTTTTCTCTCTAACGACGAGCCCCTAAAAGCATCTCAGCTCTCTGCGTCTTGATCGGTTCTGGGTTTCATTGCAGTTTAAGGTGTATGTGCGTGTGGGTGTGTGAGTGTGTACGTGTGTGAGGAGATCGTCTGCCTGCCGAGATTAGTAAGATTGAACGGGAGAGAAATAATCGGGAAATGAGCTCTTTTGGATTGAGAGAGGACAAAGAGGGAGAGAGATAGAGAGAGAGAGAGAGAGAGAGAGAGAGAGAGAGAGAGAGAGAGAGAGAGAGAGAGAAAGGAAAAGGTAAGAATGAAGGGGAGAGAGGAGACGAGAGGAGAGAGAGAGAGAGAGAAAGAGAAAGAGAGACGTTGTAATTAGCAATATCTTTAACATCATTCAAATATTGAAATCTGAGAAAATAACGATGTTTTTGGAGAGAAAAAAAGAGAAAAGAAAGAGAAAGATATTATTTCGTAAGATTAAGGAGTGTTAATGTACTATGTTTGAATTCAAAATATTACTTGAATGAAAAGACTTAACCAAAATAACTAGGAAGGCAACCCCGTGCCTCTTCTCTCCCTTTCAATGTATTATCACCAAAAAATTCATTTAGAAAATATTACTCGTCAATAAACGTAGTTTAGGCATACATTTGAACTCCTTATTATGTTATCTCTCTGCACCTAACATCTAACAGTAGTGTCTGTTAATAAGTGCTATTTGTGCACCTCAATATGTGATTAACCCCAAAAGAAAGTTATTTTTTTTCAAGATTCTTATAACCATATCACGGCGTGCTGCGTGAGGCGGCTGAGCGATAACTGATGTGTTGCCAATTTGAATCTCATTAAGGATCGCCATCTGCTACACATCTTCACTTTGAAGTTGTTTATGCCGATGTGTCAATCTTCAAGTTCTTTTTGTCAGAATGTGATTAATATAGTGGTCCTATAATTACCAAATTGGTTTATTTCCAGACCCCCCCCCCGCACTACCCCCAACAACACCACAAACATGACAAACACTAAAACTGATCATGCTGATTGATTCCTATATTCAGAACTCAACATAATTTCAGTTTTTACTAATGAACAAACTATATACTGTAGTATCTTCTAATACACTCTAAGAAAAAAGGTGCAAAGATGCACCCTTTTGTACTAGTTTGCGTCCGGAAATGCCCATCTGCACCCTTAAAGGTGCAATTAATATGCACCTTAAAGGGTGCAGAATTTTTTGCATCCAAAGGGGTGCGAATTCGCTCCTTCCCTAAAGGGTATAACTGCAAAATGTAGCTTTGGGTGCAAAGTTGCAAAGTTGCACCCATAAAGGAGCTCTTGGTGTTACACCAATTTGAAGGGTGCAAATTCGAACCCTTTTTTTTTTTTAGTGTGTAGGATGTCGATTACATTGATTGTTACAAAGAAGAATTACCTTTAGACTTGCACAGTAACAATAATGGTCAGAGAAGTAGGCCTATGGGGGGGGGGGGGTGCTTGTGAAAAAAAGTACGGTTACATGGGAAGGTTGATAGATGTCGATACATCTTCCTCTAATATATCTCTCTCATGGTCCCTCTTAAATCCTTTTCCTTCTAGTTTCTTTGAATTCGATTCGCTCCCTGGATCTGATCAGAACGGTAAGATGAGATCTAAAATTAATGTCAACAAAGCTTTATCCTTTGACGTAGAATAGGAGAATGCGTGTACTCATTAATTTTACACAACGTCATGATGTTCTAATCTGAAGCAACTGATGTATTGATATTTTGTACTGCTGTGGTTGTCTCAAGCAGAGACGTAGCTAGAAAGTGTGGGTGTATGACATCCCAGCTCAAGAACTCTCGTCGAATTTGACCTTTTTGAATTTCGCCTTTATCTGTTTATACATAAAATATTAAAAATTCATGCCCTATTCACTCTCTGTTTTGCTGGACGGCATAGTTGTTATAACTGTATACACTGGTAGGCCTATACAGGCAAAAATAAAAACCCAAACGACATGTTTTTACCCCGTTCATGTCGTTAGTGGTTTTGCAAACCAGGGGTCTTTTTCTCTTTCTGTTGCTTGTTGGAATTTACGGCCAATCTTGTCGCCAAATTTGGTCTGGCACCGCCCATTGCTTCTTCCAAATGTTCTCGTGACGACTCTGCACGGTTTTAATAATTAATTAATTAAGAGCCACACCCATGATCATTACACGACACACTCTGTAATGATGGTCATTGTATTGATTCATTCCTATAGTCATGATAGTCGTTGAATAGCATATAGAGCCAAAGAAGCGGGATTCTTTTACACAAGCGATTACTTCACGCACCACTGAGGAAAAAGTGTTCAAGTTTGTACCCTAAACATGCTAAATGCAACACTGGCAGCATCTTTCTGGGTGTAGTCTTGCACCCTAAATGAAAAAGGTGCAAAAGGTGAACCCTTTTGTACTTGTTTGCACCAGAAAACGCCCGTCTGTGCTTTTACATGTGCACCTTTAAGGGTGCCGAAATTTTTATATTCAAAAGGATGCAAATTTGCACCTTTCCTAAAGGGTACAGCTCTGCACCCTTAAAGCTGCAAAATGTAGCTCACTACACCCTTAAGGTACAAAATGTTTCTTAGGGTGCAAAGTTGTACCCATAAGGGAGCTCCCAGTGTTGCATTTGAAGGGTGCAAAATTCAACCTCTTTTTTTCTTAGTGTGTGTACTTGGGAGAGAATATTCATGAACATGCATGTTAATAATTACACTCTGTCTAGGAGACGCGACAGCTCACTAGTCAAGCAGTGGTCCCATGGTCCCGGGTTCGAAACCAAGTCGATGCGATGGTGCCATAGGGGATCAGTTTTTATTTATAAAGTCCCTCGGATACGAATCAAGCAGTCAGTACAGTCGACTGGTCGCTAACCTACAAGCGTGTCCGTGCTTTCTCAGTAGAGGGCGTACTTGGTAAGCAGTTTATTTTACTGAATGTACCTACCCTCTATTTTAAATAAAACTTTAATGAGTGAATAAATGAATAAATAGTAGTTAGAATAAATCTTCATCATCAAAGTACAAACAGGAATGAAAAATCCACTTTCAAGTTTGTGGAAGCCACGACTTAAAGAGTAGTTCAAACCACTTATTTGAACATAATAATGGAGTGAATTATTATTGAAATCTGGATTGGATTCAGCAGACACTCTGATACTTAATACGACTCCTAAACGAGTGGATATCCACCCCACTGCTTTAACGTGCTTAAGAAAGTATGACAAACCAGAAATAGCGCCCTTTATGCAGGGTATGCATGAAGCGACGCGTAAGAAACAAAGGTTGAATGATGCATGATGACGAATGGAGTATAATGAGGAAGAAGCGTTGCCAGGGGGAAGAAAGTCTTTAACTCAAGTTTAATTTTATGGAATGGGTTTGCACAGGACGAAAATTGGGCAGGTGAACAATTTACGTCAACTCCACTTGGACCTCTCGAAACATCATCTGCCCAATTACCGGCCCCTGAACGGTAGAGAGAGGGAATGAAGCGGCAGAGGGGTGATAATACAGAGAAAGAGGAATGGGGAGGGAGAGAGAGAGAGAGGAGAGAGAGAGAGAGAGAGAGAGAGCGAGAGAGAGAGAGAGAGAGAGAGAGCGAGAGAGAGAGGAGGAGAGAGAGAGAGAAAGGGACAATAGAGATTGAAGTGTGAGGGAGAGAAGAACAAACAGTAACACATAGAAGAGAAAGTTTCCCTACAACTTATAGAGGAAGGGGGATAGAGAAAGAGAAATTGGGACAGAGAGAGAGACAGAGAGACGGGAAGACAGGTAGATAGATTTTGGTACACCCATCTTGACTGAAAGTTATATCTCACAAAAGAGTCAAAATACACCCATAAGTCATTAATATTCCAATTTATTTTCCCACCATGCAGTCAGCGTGAAGCGTCAAAACAGGGCAATTGACATCGTCGAAGGAAATAGCATTCGACCACGGGAACGGTCGAAGTTTGTTGGAAGAAGAAGAGAAACAAAGAAGTCTATTACCGAGCTCCCATTGAGTTGATTATCATCAGTTGGAGGGTTTGATGATTAGAACAGTGGGGAAAAGCATGAAACAAATTGCGTTTCCCATCCTGAGGGAAAATGATATACGTGGAGAAACATGTAAATCAGATCATGTTAAAGGTATACAGTTTGATGATCATTATACCCTTTCGATTATATCCTTTCGAGGAGGCGCCAGTGGTAGAGCAGTGGTCTCGTAATCGGAAGTACCGGGTTCGAAACCAAGCGGATGCGCTAATGCCCTTTGGTAAGGTATTAATCCTTATTAGTGGTTTGCTGGAGAGGGTGGGGGAGGGTGGGTGGCTGCGATTTTCTTTCTGTTGATTGAATTTTGCTCGTTTCTTTTATTTGGAACGCATTTCGAGTTTGTCTCCTTCTAATTGCGACAGTGGGGTTTCTGGGAGGGACTTTACTTTTTCAATAATAATAATCATTAGTAGGTATGCACCATCAACCATGTCTTTTTTTTTTTTTGCATTACTTTGCTTTGTACACGTATTCATTTGTTGTTCATATGCTTTTATGTATGTTGCCTTGTATAGTTTTAAAATTGTATATTGTACCTTCTTGAAGAGGTGAATAAAGACAAAATGAAATGAAATGAAATTACCAAGTCCTTCGGAGGGGACTTAAAGCCGTCGGTCTTCTTGTTGCTTACTAACAAGCATACACATGCTTTCCTAGCAGTCAGGTAAACTAACCCACCATTTAACCATTTAACGAAAATGTAAGCCTTCTATCATTTATGAACATATTCTTTTTTTTTCTTTATGTTTTTATTAAGAATAACGTATTTACAGTAACAGCATCATGACATATTTACAATGATAACAGCTTAATGAAGCATATGAACAACAACAACAAAAAAGAACCAAAAAGGAAAAACAAAAAACAAACAAAAACAAAACAAAAAACAAAACAAACAAACAACAAATAAAAAACGTAAGGACAAACGAGGACAACACAACACTGACAGTACAATACAACTTATTAAAAAAACCACCATCCAATTAATATTTATGGCCCTGTTCCGGGGCCCTGTTCCGGTGGGACTCTGCTGTACTAGTATGCAGAGAGACATCTTTGTTGTGTTGTATTGTTTTCTGTTGTAATAGATACCGGGCATGGTGGCTCAATTGATAGAGCGTCCGCCTCATGAACGGGAGGTCGTGGGTTCGATCCCCGGCCGAGTCATACCAAAGACTTACAAAAATGGGACCTTCTGCCTTCTAGCCAGGCGCTCGGCATAATAGAAGGGTAATAATAACATATTATGTTATGCAGGGCCCGCTGGAAGATCAGCTGATAGCTGAAGCGGCTACCCTGGGTAAATAAGAGTTATTATTATTATGAACATATTCTCTCTACTCCTCTCTAATAACGTCTCTCTCCCTAATAAGATGTTTTATCGGGAACAATTGGACTTAACCACAATTAGGCATGGAAAATTAGTGCATGATTTATAACCAAGAATGGATTCAATCGTTGAGTGTAAAAGAAAAAAAAAGTTTCGTGAATTCATCAACAATTGCCATGACCTCCCTGTACCAGCCGAAAAAACATGGATCAGTTTTCAGCATTTGAACATCCGAATAGCACTTCAAGCAGAAAATGAAGACGTAATGATACCCAGACACGATTATGAAACAATAGCCAAGACCAGATTAACTATAAAAATTGACAGATGGGTAAGCTGGATAATCTGGATTTTTATAGCGCCTAAATACATATCCAATGTCTCTAAGCGCTTTACAAAAAATAGTACATTTAGACCCGCCTGCCCACACACAATGTATGCACTTTCTCCACTCCCTGGGGAGCATTCAAGCCAACTCTCTAACTTCTTTAGATTGAGATGAGGGACCAATCCAAAATTAGATTGAAAATCTCAATCTAATAGATTTAGAAGTCAATCTTTTTCACAATCTAATTTTGGAATGGTCCCCAATCACAATCTTATAGATTGATTTCCAATCTTAGGAATTTAGAAAGAAGCGCTTTTTGCAGGCTTTCACACGTAATGCTAAACAAACCACAATGACTTTCGCATCCTAACGAGTACCCACTTAACACCTGGGTGGAGAATGGCAAATGCAGATTAATGTCTTGCCAAAGGTAACTAGTGCTGAGCTGGGGTTCGAACCCACGACCTTCGCATCGCATCAAGTCGCATCGCATCGCACCCGACACCTTTCCGGAGGATTTATATCATGCATATCTTTCTCCACACCTGGCAATCAAGTTATATCTGCATCGAGGCCTGTTGACATAATAGCACCGCGCTTATTACTTTGGGTATATTCTTTTCCAGCTCCTGCTTGGTACTGGTACTGAAATAAAACTCCAGATGGATATAGATGTTGAAGACGCAAGTTTGGGCTGACAGGAAATTTTAGTGATGCTTTGATGAATGATAAAGCGTCTCCGGAAAGAGTTTTTTTTTTTCAAAGATAAATTTCTAAATTTTTAATTTCATCTGAAATGACTCAACAGAAGCAGCTTCTTAATTCATTATCGCATTCCCCTTTATTTTTTCCTGATGAATAAAATAATGTGGATGAGTAAAGTCATAGAACCCAATTAAAAAAAAAAATAAAAAAAAAAATAACTTGTCGGCAAGCATATTGGTGCTTTAAGGTGAGCATACTTGTGATGTCTCGGTCGGCGGCCTGGCCCGGCGTGGAAGCAGGGTGTGAAGTCCTATAATTGGTGAATTTTTCTCTATTCATGTATATTAGGTCTACCACGCCTTACAGCCTTTCACCAAACATGAGCAGCTGACACGGCTAGGTTAATGCTTACAAACCATCCCTGTTGTGATCTGAAAGGATGAGAGTCAAACACCAACAACGCGAACTCAAATCAAAATGATTGTATTATGTGTGAGGTAATTCTCACCCCCGTCAGGATTCCATTTAGTTTTAATGAGTTGTTGAGGCGGCAGAAAAGTGGGAACGTGGAGAAAGTGGCGTAGCTTGAGTCAAACCATTGAAGGGGCACTGGCATCAGAAGGGGAGGGGGTAACAGCACTTGCCGGGTAATGAAAATAATGCAAGATCAAAAGGCCACTTATTAAGGGGAGGTTGCGGGAGGGGTTCCTGTCTTCTTTTTTTCTCATAATTTCCCGTTCTCCCCCTTTGTTCGCTCGTATCCTCTTCTTCCATCTGTTTCTTTCTCTTTCCCTTCTTACTTCATTCGATTGGGGGGGGGGGGGGGGGGGGGGGGTCCATGACCCTCGTGCCCCTGTAGCTACGCAACTTTAGGGGAGACCAAATTACACTGGAAGGAAATGGAGGGCGAGGTATGTAAAGGTGAATATTGAGGATATAATGTACACCTGTGCGCTATGTGTGAATTGCCAGTGTGAGACAAACATGGCGAGAATGTTGAGGTTGTTATAGCAAAGAGAATGATTATGATATAGGCCTTTGACCGAGTGGCAGAAAGGGATGCGGTGGAATTATGGGGACACCAAGGTCAACATCATTAGGATAGGATAAAGTCAGAAGAGAGAGAGAGAGAGAGAGAGAGAGAGAGAGAGAGAGAGAGAGAGAGAGAGGGAGAGAGAGAAGAGAGGGGGGGTAAAGGGGGGATAAAAGGGGGAGGGGAGGGGTAAAAGAGATCGAAATCGAAAGAGGGAGGAGGGAGAGAAAGAATGATGGGAGAGAAAGAAGGGTAAAATAAAAGGGAAGATGAACAAGGGATATCGAATAAAGATGAAGAAACGGAAACATAGTTGGGGGGGGGGGGGGGAGCGAGGGAAAGATAAAAAAACAAACAAAAACAAAGAAGCAAAAAAGTATTAGCATAGATGCGTAGATCAATTTTAGTTTGGGGCAGTGGCGTAGACAGGTTCTTACACCTGGGGGGGGGGATGATTTGCCGTTCACGAGAAATCGAGGATCAATTTCGTATACAGATACACACACACGCACACGCACACACACACGCACACCCTCACAAACACACACCCACACACATACACCCGAATGCACAGCACCGGTGTAAATCCACTTTGAGGAGGGGTGATTGACTTTTTTGCCGATTTTTTTTTCTGTCGAACTCACACTTAAGTATAAACACACGCCCTCACCCTCCTGCACAGACCCCTTACACACATTTTGATTTTTATCTTGCGAGCGAGCGAGCCAAAAATAAGCGCTTTTCTGGTTTTAAATCGTATTTTCAAGTAGAAATTCTAACATATGATGGTTGTTTATGACAGATTATTAAAAATGTTATTAACGATTAATTCAAATATCATTTCTTCCTTAAAACGTGGGGGATATTTGTACACGCCATCCCCCCTCTCAGAAAAGTGAGGGATATATCCCCCATCCCCCCGGGATTTACACCAATGATGCACAGATAAAAATAGAAGATATACGCACCGTGACAAACGAATATAGAATATGGACTGACACACATTATTGCATATTTGCATCGCGCTATTTATTTATTTTTTTAAATAATTTTGTTGTTACACTACTTCAGAAAAACTGTAACAGCGCCGAAATTACCCAAAAGTAATATAAATAACTACATAAATCAGAATACTGATCGATATAGTTATTATAGTAATCGTCATTTTAGTCACATTAACGATGATGATGATGATGATGATGATGATGATAATAACTTATTATTATCATAGGCATAATAATAATAATAATAATAATCATACATTACTAATTATTATTATTATTATCATCATTATTATTATTATTATTATTATTATTATTATTATTATTATTATTATTATTATTATTATTATTATTAATAATAATAATCATTATTATTATTGTTGTTGTTGTTGTTGTTATAATGATAATGATTATTATTATCATTGTTGTTGTTCCTATCATTTCTAAACATGTTAATTCAGTTTAATTGTAAGCAAACATCCTTCCCTAAAATCTGGGGGGGGGGGGGGGGAATGATTGTACATGTCATCCCCCCACCTTGTGAGGTGGGGGGATGCATATCCCTCATTCCCCCCCCCCCCCCCCCCCCCCCCCCCACTGTCAACGCCCCTGGTTTGGGGACTTCTACATCCGGCTTAATCATAGTCAATGTTACTGTACTTCTTCTCTATCTTCAAGGTATTTTCAACTCTTTCTTCTACAATCTTTTAAAGCATCCTTCGATTACGCATGCACATTATCGTTTGTAATCAAGCAATCAACTCAGAGCAGGTGAACATTTTCGCGTGATTTAACCCGCCACTTTGCGTTCAATCGCCGTCATGATTTAAGAAACAGTTCCATCGCCCCTGTTACTATCCTGAACACTTTGCTTTGTTTCTCTTATTTTGCGCTCCATTTGGGGTAACAGTTTCCAGCAGTTTCACCAGCTGATTTGAAGAAAAAGTAATTTTGAGTAATCAAGGGAAAAATGTGATTTGATTTAAAGCATAGTTTTCAATTGTTTTGTTTTCTTATCTTTCGTTATCAAAGTATCAGAGTTAGTTTCATTGAAAGAAATAGGTGATGAGGTATAACATGATTATGACAGATGACAATATGCATTGAGTCTACTCTTGCATGTAATGCAATCGAGGTAAAAAAAAAAAAAAAAATCAACAGTCCTAACCCACAATAATTTTTAAACATCATTTTATGCATTTCTTCTTTCGATTTTGACGTCCCGAGATCACTTGCAACTCACAAACAACTCTTGTACTCTCTCTCCCCCCCCCTCTTCTGTTATCACTAAAAGGCCTAATCCTTATCATTCTCATTTTTCTACTCTTTCAAAATTACTTCAAATGTACTATCTTTTCCGCTGTAAAAATATTCTTAATTTCATTTCCTCTTGATCTTCTATCATGACAGAAACAATGACAATGAAGGATTAATAGCCAAGAAAAACATTACTTCTTTCTGTGGATATCATTTACTCACAACAATAACAGTTAACAATATAAATTTGAAATAGCTATACACAAACATTCTTTCATATTCTGCAAAAAAAAGGTTCCAATCTGTTAAAAATATTGTATGTAAAAGTCTTTACATTCTTTCAGTAATTCACAAAGCAATTCTTGTTTACACCAGACTAACAAATAGTTTGGAGACAAAAATTCAAATAAGCAATAAAAACAAAATAAATTAAAGTTCATGATATTCTATAACTAGAAAAAAGAAGATATGGGAAAAGATGATATGGGAAAAGCAATCAAATTGTTAAAAAAAAAGAAGTACATGTATGAATAATCATTATATTTGGGATCTCTTCACATGATGAAATAAAATTTTCATTGTTTTAATCTGAAAAGTAAGGAAGATGCAAAGTTCAGTTAAATCAACATCAACATTAAAATCGACCAATTAGTACAATTATTTATCTCAATTTTTACATAGTGTAAAAAATCAATATCATCTGATATCATTTACTGAAATTATCCCAAGTGCTTAAAACTTCGAAAGCTGGAGTAACAGACGTGTTTACTAATTTTATGTAGGTAAGAGGCTTACCCAACATAGTAATAACTAATGTATGCAAATTGGATTCCATCTATTCAGAAGCCATTATGCATAACAGGTGAACTGAATAGTTGGCAACCAAGGGTTCTGGAGAGAGACACATAATTTTGAATACATTAGTAAACAGGGTTAGAGCTAGAGATGAGATACTGACCAGCCTTCCCCCCCCCCCCCCCCCATCAAAATGGAAAGATACCACTAAATGAATCACAAGTAATTTCAAACTTTGAAGAAAACTATCATTCAGTGTTGTTCAATGCAAGTCTATAGAATTCAGAATACTGGAACATATTCAACAACACTACATGCTTTATTTAGTATGTGAGCAACATGGTCCTTGATGCATATTTTACATTAAATATATAAATATCAATGATTTCAGAAAAATATCAGTTAAAAGTAAACCTGATAATTCTTAGGTAGGGGTACATTTTACAAATACAGAATAAAAAAACAGATTTTTATAGGATGAGCCACATTGGTAAGAATAATGAATTTATACGGTTCTTTGACTTAACAAACGGAATATTTTCTCTATCTACATTATTTGGGGGCATGAATAGAAATTACTGTAGATGTAAGGAATTTATTCTTACTGGTAAGACGAGATGTAATCATATGTTCAACACGTTTGTAGTCTGATGCTGATCCCGCCCCTTTAAAAAAATGCTGTAATCCTTATGTTACAAGTAATCAATCTATCCACAAATGACTTAGCATACATTAATCAATATAAAGTTTTTCTAAAGCATTCTAAAACTAAGCTCATTCTCATTTGCATACAATGATAAACAACTTATATATAAGATTGGAAGGAATAATTTCTCAAGATGATAGCAGTATTATATCACATTATAAACAGTCTATGTATACATAGAAGAACATTATCACATCCAGGCTTCCATCAAAGCTGGACTAGGCTCTGGATTCTAGACCTGGGCTTACTTGACACCCTTCTTCTTGCGGGCTCGGACCTTGTGCTTCTTGGTCTTGGAGTCGACCAGCATCTGAGCTTGTTTCTTGAGAGCATTCCTGGTAACGATGTCTTCATCATCTCCGCTTTCCTCATCTACAGTAGGAAGACAGACAGACAAGGGGCATAGGATTAGGAAGGACCGCACATGAAATACAAATATTCATTGAATTTCAACATTATGTCAGGAACACTAATCAGAATATTGAAAAGATAGAAGGAAGCTTGTCTAACAAATAAGGTCTCATATGAATGAAGTGGTACCCCCTGATAAGTTCATAAGTAGTGGCCCATCCCCCCTGCCCCTCCCCTTCCCATAGATGCAGAATACTTACCATCATATGTAGTATCCCGCTGGGTAGTGGGTAACTTGATACGAGTGTTTTGTGATGGTAGGGCCCCTTCAATGCCAACTTGGAACTGTAAAAAATAAAGAAGAAAAAAGGGTGAATTAGAAAAACAGAAAAAGTGATATATACTTTAATCGCTAGCATTTAGTTCATGTTTAACTGTAGCAGCCAATGTTATTTCACAATTATCAACAATTCATATTTGCACCTAGCATCATCCTCCTCCTTTATATTCACAAGCCAATAGCAAGATTGTGTCTCGCCCACCCGTGACTAAATAACACGAAGGTTTCCCCAAGTACATCCCTAACCAAGTTTGATATCGCAAAGTCTTGCAGGTAAACTTTAATGTTTGACCTCAAATGACCTTTGACCTCACCATGTGAACTCCGACAGCACCACAACATGATGTTACCCCTAGTGCATCTATGACCCAAGTTTGGTTGCCATTTGACCATCAGTTGTCAAGTTATGTGTCATAAGAGAGTCGTGCATGTAAACTGTAATGTTTGAAATAAAATAACCTTTGACCTTACCACGTGACATCCGATGCCACTATAATATGAAGGTCTCCCAAGTGCATCCATGACCCAAGTTTAGTTAAAAAGGGAGCAGACGTTGCAAAGTTACTTATCATAAGAGAGTCTTGCAAGTAAACTTTCACGTTTGATATAAAATGACCTTTGACCTTACCATGTGACCTCTGATACCACTATAACATGAAGGTCCCCCAAGAACCCTTTCACCTTATCATGTGAAGTCCAACAGAATGATAACATGCACTTCCCCTTAGTGATCTGCAACCCAAGTTTGACTCAAAAGTGTGACACGGTTGCAAAGTTTTGTGTCATAAGAGAGTCTTGCACGTAAACTTTAACCGTTCAACGTTTGACCTGTAATGACCTTTGACCTGACCATGTGACCTCTGACTGGACCATAACATGCAGGTCCCCTTAGTGCATCTACAACCCAAGTTTGATAGATAAGTGTCACACGGTTGCAGAGTTTTGTGTCATAAGAGAGTCTTGCACGTAAACTTTAATGTTTGACCTGAAATGACCTTTGACCTTACCATGTGACCTATGACTGGACCATAACATGCAGGTCCCCTTAGTGCATCGACAACCCAAGTTTGATAGATAAGTGTCACACGGTTGCAGAGTTTTGAGTCATAAGAGAGTCTTGCACGTAAACTTCAACGTTTGACCTGAAATGACCTTTGACCTTACCATGTGACCTCTGACTGGACCATAACATGCAGGTCCCCTCAGTGCATCTACAACCCAAGTTTGGTTGAAAAGTGAGTCACGGTTGCAAAGTTATGTGTGATAAGAGAGTCTTGCACGTCAACTTTAACATTTGACCTGAAATGACCTTTGACCTTACCATGTGACCTCTGACTGGACAATAAGATGCAGGTCCCCTTAGTGCATCTACAACCCAAGTTTGATTGAACAGTGTCACACAGTTGCAGAGTTTTGTGTCATAAGAGAGTCTTGCACGTAAATTTTAACGTTTGACCTGAAATGACCTTTGACCTTACCATGTGACCTCTGACTAGAGCATAACATGCAGGTCCGCTTAGGGCATCTACAACCCAAGTTTGGTTGAAAAGTGAGTCACGGTTGCAGAGTTTTGTGTCATAAGAGAGTCTTGCACGTAAACTTTAATGTTTGACCTGAAATGACCTTTGACCTTACCATGTGACCTCTGACTAGAGCATAACATGCAGGTCCGCTTAGGGCATCTACAACCCAAGTTTGGTTGAAAAGTGAGTCACGGTTGCAGAGTTTTGTGTCATAAGAGAGTCTTGCACGTAAACTTTAACGTTTGACCTGAAATGACCTTTGACCTTACCATGTGACCTCTGACTGGACCATAACATGCAGGTCCCCTTAGTGCATCTACAACCCAAGTTTGGTTGAAAAGTGAGTCACGGTTGCCAAGTTATCTTTCATAACGTTTGTGACGGACGGACGGACGACGGACGGACGACGGACGGACGACGGACGGACGACGGACGGACGACGGACGGACGACGGACGGACGACATTTGGATCCCTTAGTCTCGCCTTCACCTCCGGTGGGCGAGACAAAAAGTATAACCTCCAATCTGAAAGCCAAGCAATGTTATGTACATGCAGTTCTCTGACTAGGGAAATAATACTGTAAATGCTTTGGTCACTCGCAAGAAAAGTACTTTCTATTATGCCTTTCCTTGAACCAACACATTGCTTCACATGGTAAGGCCACTCCAAAATGAATCAATAAAAAATAAGTTATTTAAAAGAACAGTTGAGCTGATACATCCATGTCCTCTATCAAAAATGAGGAGGACTTGCGGAGTTTCTTGAACTTGACCACAGAACAAAGTTGTGCAACTCCCAGGAATAAGCAATATGTTAAATGTCTTGTACATTGGACCACCATTTCCATCTATGAACTGCTACTCCTCGTAAGCCATGACTACATCCTTTTGCCCTAGTGAACTTACCTCTTCTTCCTCCATCTGCCTGAGTGTCTCATCCACATCATGGCCATCAAGTTCCTCCATGAGCTTCAGAAGCTTCTCTTCACAGGTAGCCAGGAGATCTAAGACGTATTCATCTGCTTCTGAAGACAACTGAGCTTGGGGTACATGGCCCTTGTTCTGAACAAATAAAATTGATTAAGCTAATTCAAACACACATGCTAAAGTATGGAAATCATGTTATAAGTACTATGACGGTCATGAAACATCCATAGCAATTCAAGTGAAGAAGGTTGAGGGATCTTATCATGAATTTTCAAATTCACTTTGACTGAATTAAAATGAAACTTAAGAATACTTTGCAAGTGTAGCACAGAAAAGACCAACACATTAGACAAACCTCGTATACAAGGCAGGGGTAACAACAACGGAGTGCCAAGATCATCGGGGGGGGGGGGGGGGGGGGGGGTGGTTCATAAAGCTATCCGTAAAGTTACAAATGACTTTACGAACGACTGGAATATGGCAAGCCAAATGGGATTTTCAATCATAATAAATCACATCAGTTAAAGATGAAATAGGCAGACATAGATTTACATTACTATTGTTTACCAACATTTTTAGTGCAAATTGTATTTTTTGCCAGAATTTAATCAAGATTATGGGAAATGCAGTCACATTTTGTCAAAGCATCAGGAAAAACTTTGGGCATCCCATTTGGTACTTCATATTCAAGTCGTTCATAAAGTCATGCGTAACTTTACAAACAGCTTTATGAAACACCCCCCAGGTATGAGAGACATGAGCACTACACAAGAACCTATTATTATCACTATTGTCATTAGGTCTTAATTTAGAGGTGATCTGTTAATAATAAAGGATTTTGGATAAGAATACAATTAGAGCAGTACATTGTAAATTGAAAAATTTCGTTTTGCTCTATTTTTTTATCTCTCAGTCCTACCTCCCTATACTTGGTCTTCATCACTTTCAACTTGGACTGAGTATCTGCCAATGCATGCCATAAAATCAAATAGTATTCAACAGGGGATATTTCACAAAACCATCATAACTACACAGTCATTGACATCTTGGCACTGTTGCTCAACTTGTTGGCTAAGTGTTTCACAAAGCGGTCTTTGCAAAGACCAGTAACAACTTCCCTCACAAATGACTTGTCGCTATTCTGAAGTTGAACCTGTCATATCTTTTAAGCATGATAACTGATGATAAATTCAGTGGATCATAATGAATTTTATGCTTTTTGTAGCTGGAAGTATAGATATAATAACTTTGTCAGATGTGAGCCTTTTGTAAAACACTTTGTCAGCTCCATGAAATCTCCGTAGATCGTCACAAGAAATATGACTGTCATGGAATGGGTTTGATGAAACACCCCCAGTTTATCATCAGAGTTTCTCAGTATCTTCCTAATGAGTGAGGTGGGGGCAGCAGACCACCTGAGGTGTACAGAAAGTAAATCAAGCAACACTTACTGCTTTGATATGAAGAAGTTTATCGGCCAGATGGGCAACACCAGCCTTCACTTGGACTAGGATCTTACTGCACTTATCAAGTTTCTCAGATGATTCTGAACATCGTTCCTCCTCGGTCTTAAGATGGGCCTGGAATTCCTCCAACATTCTCTGACCACTGAAATAGAACAGAACATAAGACAAATGCAGTGATACAGTTCCCATTCAAAGGATCATTACAGGTCCTCTTTACTTCTTCTATGCTCCCACAAATTTTAATCTAGGGATTTTCTTTTTGAAAATGATTCAAAGCATATTCTGCGGACTATAGGCATGCTTGACAATGTTTTAAATTGTTAACATCTTTAACATTTTCACAAGATACAAAACATTAAATGATGGCTCAAACGCAGTAAGCTGTATATGACAACAGAGTAAATGACCCCCCATAGTGGTCATTTCTCAAAACAAAACAACAGTACAAATTTTAATTTGTACTATTCCTAGTGTAACACAATGTTCAAGTAGGTTCTAATAAATTAAATTATATACAGAGCAAATTATTGGAAAATTTGGAATTTCATTTCAAAACATGAACAAAACAAAAACATATAGACTGTGGCTTTTTTTTTTTTTTTTTTTTTTTTTTGGGGGGGGGGGGGGGGGGTTGCAGATCTGAGGTAATAGGTCACAAATATCTCTATTCCAGAAAGGCTTTACACAAGTGTAATGGTAATGTAATGGTAATGACATGGGTCCCTGCAAAAGTTTTTGATTTGAGAGAAGATAGGAATCCTTGATATACCTTGATAGTTTGGCCTCTCCCGAGTACTTCATCTCCTCAAAATCTTTCTGCAGTCTAGCTTTCTCTTCCTTGAGACGTACTACCTGCTTCTCATTGGCTTCTTTGAGTTCAATCAGATGCTGGTAGGTAGAGTTTTGGTTCTCAAACCGGTTTACAACCTCCTGTAAATCACAAAAGGTTTTATATGATGACTTCTAGTGCAATCAAACAAGTTATAATGAATCCTGTTCTCAAATCATTTTGCTACTTCAAACTATTAAAATGTTTTTAGCAAGAGCAATAATATTGTATAAGTTTTAGCATAACTCAACAGGATAGGTGAAGAAAAATGTAAAAATTCTGAAAATTGTTGTTATTTGGAAAACAATTAAAAACAAATACCAACTTGAACAACAATTCCTGGAACAATGAAGCGTTATATGAGAAAATTGAAAAAAAAACAGCAATTTCCTTTCTATTTTGAACAAATTTGTCCCAGCATGAAGTAATTAGCTGAGAATACTTACAGCAAGATCTGAGACACCTGTAGCTTCCTTCATTGCCTGGAATGCTTCTTCAAAGGTACCGATTTTCTTCTCTTCCTCCTCACCAGTGACAAACTGCTTCTGTTCTGGGGTCAGGTCATCATGCTGGATTGATGCTCTCTGGAGCTGTGTAGAGGATGAATGGACAGAGAAACATTGGAGTTACTAATGAATGATCAAGAAAGAATGTTTACACTCATTTCAGACCATGATTAACTTAGGGTTCGCTTGGGTTGCTTTCCATAGTAAGGTAATATGGTGCTAGTGGCAACAAAGATAAACACTTTCGTACTTAGCTTAGTGTGTGTCCATCCTCTTTGTCAATTCTAACAATATCAACTTGCTCTGTTGCTCAAAACGGACGCAAAGTAAAGTGATCACTTCCATTACTGAATTTACTTCCACTAATTTTGTCAAAGAAAGAGAGAATTTGCCCGGACGGGACTGACTGACAAGATTTGTAAGCTCCAACTTACAAGTGGCATATCATAAGTGAATATTTGATTTGATTCCAAGTTATACAAGAGGACAGAAACTTACCCTCCTCTCTACCCTCTCTGCATGAGCTTTCTTCTCCTCTGCTTGTTTCTTGAGTACAGCCAGAGCTTCTTCACGTTCTCTTCTCTCACGGTACACTGTCTCTTCATGCTTGCTCAGCTCAGCCTGTCAAATTATTACAAGCGATGGGTACATATTAGGTAAGGAAATTTGTCTTGCCATAACTGAATTACAAATGAACAAGTGACTATAATTCCAAAACAATTGAATCTTTCTCATCCACTGGATTTGTACTATGTGTAGCCTGTGTCCATTTAAAAAAAAGATCATACAATTTTTTTTACAATGTGTACATTATTCTTATAATTGTTATTGATCTTTATGTATTTCTATTTGTATTTGAATCCAACCTCATGCTTTGGGTTCCAGTAACATATCTTATTATCATTATCATTATCATTATTACTATTATCATGGCTAGATTATCATCCAACATAGGTCAAATCGCGACCAATGTCTCTTCATGTTTGCTCAACTTGACCTGTCAAATCTTGCAAGTGATAGTACATACTAAGTGAGGAATTTTTCTTTCCATAAGTACTCAATTCATGAATGACTAAGTAACAATAATTCAAAAAAGAACTTTGAAGAACTGGCTGGATTATCATCCCATATGGGTCAAATCATGACCAATGCACTGCCTTCAGATCACATGCACATACATGAAGTTCATTTTCAAATATTTTTATCTTCATAGTTGTCAGTAATTATCAAAACATTGCAGTAGACTCAAATCACAGTGCTTCATTAAAATATGACATAGGCATTTTGCTGATACCCACTTCAAGTAACATACCTTCAGAGAAGAAATTATTGGATTCAAAGAAGGAGTACAATTTTATGAATGAGAATAGTTTATAATGCCTTGTCACTGATAGAGAAACATGTCTTGATCTATTCCATTCACTTACCTTAGCAGCATCTCTAGCAATCTGTGCATCCTTGTTCATGGCTTGGAGTTCCTTCAGCTCCTCCTTGAGATTAGCAATCTCATTCTCTTCACCATCAAGGTCATTACCAAAGGTGAAACTATCTCTAGTCATCTGCTCCTTGATGGCTAGGTAGGTTCGGTTGATGTGTTCAGCCTCATGGAGCTTCAGGTTTGCTTTGTCCAGACGATTCTCCAGGGATCGAAGGGTCTGCACAGAAAGATAACATCAAGTCATACTGAATTGATTCTAAATTGTTTGGGTGCAAAATTTCTCTAATTGCTAATTGTAAGTTACAAATCAAACTTCTCAAAGGATATGAGTCCCAAGACATGTCAGGTTATGTCCTGAAATACAAATATTACTGTTTCATTACCACAAGTCCACAACCCTTACCATGCCATGGGCGGATATTCTTGCCCAGGTGAGATATCTTTGCAGCTGGCTGTAGGCAGCCAAAATGTTTTCATTTAATACAAGAAAGCTTTCTTTCCTACTTTATTTTCTCTTAATTCAGACAAAACAATAAATTGCATTTGATGAATTCAAAGAGAATAACATGACAAAATACATTTCAGATAAAAATTATTGTTTAGGATGAATGAAAAATAGGATAAAATTTGGTGAAACATGCATAGGAATGCAAGTCTTATTGAGTCGTTTGTAGGTGGCCAGCTGGGGGGGGGGGGGGGAGTAATAGAATAGGTGGTGTATGGTAGCAAGTAGTGTTGCTTCCATCTTTTTCCTTCCCAGCACATATGTTTTTTTAGAAAAGCCAAAGAAGTTGAACACTCAGTAGCAACTAAGAGCAAGAGAGCCATCTCTTCAGTTGGTATATATTTCCAGTACTCATGGTACAGACAAACAAGGAAACAATCATTTTAACGACTGCCAATGCTTATCAACAAACCCTATAGCGAAAGCACTTGCAGAAAAGCGAATATGATATCTGAAAAGCAAAGGCAATAGAATGACTTACCATAGCATCTTCTGAGGTGCCAGCTGTAGTAGCTTCAGCATCAGAAGCATCCTTGATCATCTGATCATGTTGGACTTCAAGCTCTGCATGTATCTTCTCTCGTTTAAGGGTCTGGGCCTTCTCAGCATTCAGACGCTTTTTGGCCTCGCAAAGCTTCTGGTCCATAATGCGGATCGCTTCCTGCATTAACAAACATCAGATGAAAACTGAGGTTATTTCAACATGTTTTTAAAGATTTGACATTCCTTATAATAATGATAATAATCTACAGTATTTCCACAGCATGACAGGTTATGGCCTTTTTCTGAACATCTACACTCACTTTTCAAAATGTATTTTCAAGGTAGTTGGAGAGATGAAATTATTAGTGATCTGCTTGCTGATAATAAAAATATCCAAGTCTTAGGGAAAGAGAATCCTATCACCAGTGGTACAAGTAGTCCTACTCACCCTTCCAGATTTGCCTCTGAGAGAAGCACGCTCAACTTCTCGGCTCTTGAAGGCAATGTCCAACACGCGGTCATCTCCAGCCTTGCTTGCTGCTAGCCGCTTGTGAAGTGTCTTATTTTCTTGACGCAGCTTACGGATGACTTCAAGATTTTGCTTGATGGTCCACTGTGAGCTTTCATAGTAGGCTTTGCGATCACCATCTAATAAAGGTAAAAAATAATAAATCAATCACACTATAAGTTAAACTCTAGTCTGTTTATAAACACTATGAGATTTAGATCTAATTTTAGACATTTCAAACAAGATTATTTACCTGTCTAAAATTAGATGATCAAGGATCTAACGTTTACATATAGGTCTAGACTACTTTTATAAATCAAAACCATTTCAAAATTATATACATGTAGATATCAAGACCCTATCGTAAATTATGCACACACCAATCTCTGTTTAAAGTGATGCGGGATAGAAGAAATAACTAACAACCAAAGTTTTATCTCAGACAAATAGAATCTTTTTCACATGAAAACTGTTAAATAATGTCAATCAATATGCCGCAAGAAAATGAAATTTGCAAATTTGAGATTCCTGAAAAGCATTTTTGGCAGTGTATACAGCCACATGTGTGTGCCTATTGACTGAGGATAAAGCAACAAGTCTAAATTCCCTACAGGCACTTATACTCTGTGCCAGAGCAGCTATCGCTAGCGCTTCATGCATAGCACAAGCGATTTCATGTGACGGTACATGTTGCAAAACTTCATCACGAAGGTTTTATCTCTTGTTGTCACTTACATAAAAACAATATTCTCATTTCATTCTCACCCGATCAGCACACAGGTGACAATGGAGTAAAAATATTGTTTGTATGTCATTGAATTTCAAGAGATAAAAACCTTCATGATGAAGTGTTGTAACACATGAATATAGAGTAAAGGCTCTGGTGTGCGGCTGCTTAAAGGGAATTTTCTGATTATATTTATCAAAGACTCGCACATAGTTCAATACCATCAATGCAGAGTCCAAATACTTGCCTATTAAATAGAAGGCAAAATTAAAATCATCAACCAATTACGTACATGTAGTCAGTAGTGTCCATTTTTCAAAACGGTGCTAGGGGTCCTGTGGGTGGCCGCCTATCATTTGGCGAGCATTTAGCACCATATTTGTGACTAAGTAAACAAAATTAATATCAAATTTCATACTTTACACAACAATACTTTATGAAAAGTAATAATATTCTGTAGAAACCTATAAAATCTGTCAAACGTGATGATCTATCAAATGCCATGACAAAAAAAAAAAAAAAAAAAAAAATGAAGGCAGAGTACAATCTCCTACAAAAACCTGCATTTTGTACACATTTTACATAGGGTGGCTGCTCACCAGACCATACCTTGAAAAATGACTCTGGTGAGCGGCCACCCCCATGCAACTTTCTCTGTGGTGGTGTAAATAAGAATTTCTGCAGTAAAATATGGACCATTGATTTCATTCTCCTAAATAAAAATTAAATTACACAATCAAACTGAACAAATAGAGCTTAAGTATTGGTTTAAGTATGTCATAATCTCTTAACTTAAAAGTTAAGAAACTGCCATTTTTTCATCAGTGACTGGTGGTGTAGATTTCTCATGATGTTGAGTGAGATTCATTATGCTTACTTTGGCCGAGTATGAGTTTTTTGTGCAATAGAGCCTACCTGAGACTGTCCAAGGTAATTTTTGAAGGGATATCAAAATTTTTTTTTGTTGTTGTTGTTTTTATTCACCGCCGGCTGCTTACAGGGGACCAGCTGCCCAAAGGAGCACATACTCTAGGTCTTTGTGCAATGCCCTAGCCTAGACCTAGGGAATAAATAGTCTAGTGATAGCTGCCACTGCACAGAGTAAAGTGCCGTAGGGCTGTAACGCCACATGCCACACATGTGTGGCCGTAAAGACACGCCTGTACTGTGGCTGTACATGTATACACTGCCTTCTTGAAAATTCACACAAACTATACATTTTCTGTCTCAATGACGTTATCTCAGTAACTATTAAATTTGATCTCAGTTAGATAACATTACTGACTCATTTAAAGAAAATATCCAGCATCCCAAAATTCAGGATTAACCCACCATCATGATTTCTTTAGAATTTGGACAAAATTATTTTGTGTCACAAAGTTTATCCACTGACATTGACAATTGTCACCGCACATCAACACAAAAACAGTAGGCCTAACTTAAGTTACGTGAGAGATAATCAGATATTGAGACTTTGAGTTTAGTGACAACTAGGGTCTAACTTATAATTTATCTTACTTAAGTTAAATCTAGAGTCTAGATCATTTATACTGCCAGTTGAACTTAGGCTCTAACTTTTTTTTTTCCTTGGAAATTTTGACTGAATCAAAGTGCTCAAGTTGCAACGCCGTGCTTGTTGGCACGGGAAGACAAATCATGAGTTTTACTCACCCAACAAGGATATTTTACGCTGCAGTTCAGATATTTGCTCCGTAATCGGAGTGTTGCTGTTTGTTTTGCCGACACCCGGCATTTTGAAGCTTATTCCGTCCCTCTTTAGTGGTTTAAATGTGTGATATACCAATAAAACTAACGTTATTCTCCAACAACTCCCGTTGTCAACATCCACTGTATTGGGCTAGCTAACTGCGCTGATAATTCTTGTAATTGCCGTATAGACCCTATATGGAAACGTATGTTATGGTACGCTGCCGAAGCTGAGCGAGATCGCATCGGCAATATCATATCATATCAAGGCTCGTACTGTTTGTCGCACGTTTCCCGTAGCAACTGACCTAGACAGCGCCAGCTGCGACCATTTCGCGCGCTAATTCGTTCGCGATCGCTCGACGCTCTTCCAGTAAAAACAGCTGTGGTATTTTTTTTAAAAAAAGGTAAGGGTAGGGATTCTCCAAAGTTTTCGTCGATCAATTGCAACCATTTCACCCCTAAAATCGATTTTCTAAGCTCTAAAAGAAAAAAAAAAAAACGACTAAAAAAAGGTGGAGAAGGAAAACAAGGAGGATAAAGATTCTCATATTTTCAAAAGCATTTTTATGATCAGAAAAAAAGAAAGATAGAAATTGGGTACATAATACAGAGGCCGAGTGGGGATGGGTATGTGCCTACCAGTATGAAGGTGCCAAGCAGGCATTCATATAAAGCAGCCAATTAAATCAGAATAGCATACCGACAGATCTGCTAACTTAAGACCAGAACATTCTGAAATAAATATGTTGAAAAGCCAGAACTTCCCCAAAAGACTATATTTGAGGGAGAAAAGTAGAAGGGCCTAATGACTCATTATCGAAAGTAGTGATCTAATTACAACGATACTACTAATAATATAATTTCTATAGCGTCATTTTCCATTTTGATTAAATACTCCAGGCGCTTTTGGAAAAAGTTTTTCTACACTCAACTTTTTAGTATTCCCCTCCATTTTCAACATTTATTCATATACTTAATTTGTAAAATTTCACTTCGACAATTTCTTATGTAATGATTATGTAATTATTTTGTATATACAATTATGTACATTGTACAACCATATATGTTATATTGAGTTGAAAATTATGTATGTTATATCTGAGTTGAAAATGGAAAAAATAAATGAAATGAAATGAATAAATGAAAAATTGTAGAAGTAGCCTTTCAAGGGCATAATAGTCAAAAGTTCCGACATTTTGCATTATATACATGTAGTTTGTGTAGAACAGTAATTTATCTTTTCGTGAGTGCATGGTTGAATAGTTAAGACAAGAATTAAAGATACTGTATGAACTTAATAATTGAATCACTTGATGAACTCTGAAAACTCTCCTATCAATCAATGAAGGATGCATGCATGATCACTAAATCATTAATGATAATGTTGTGGAATCTTGTACAACTCTCAACTGATATAATCATGATTATTATTGAACCCACAATTGTAAAGCAGACGGCAATCAATACCTCGTGACAAATTACCAATGTCAGGTGATTAATGGTAACGACCAATTAAAGCCTTTAATTATATGCGCGTGCGCCCAAAACTTTCTTTTTGTGACGTCACATGTTATATGATCCATAAAGCATGCATCATTAGGCTGACTGAAGTGAAAAGGATAAGTAGTAAACTCAACATTACGAAGCAACAAGATGCTTATCCAAGGAAGGTAATGAAATCGTGTATATATTTAAGATACTAATTTGAAGAAAAAAAAAAGAGAGAGGAAAAAAAAATGGCAACAGCATGTGTTCATATGCTTCCCAACCCGGGAGCGAAAGATGCAGCAAAAGAGATAAAAAATCAACATGAGGACAGTTGGGAGATTTTCCCAGAAGACAAAGCAGCCCGCGCTGACCGCTACGGGAGCCTGTACGCACAGGACTTTAGCTTGGATGCCATCAAGCCCAAAGATGGGGAGAAATCGAATGTACCAGCTTCAATATGGCGGGTGTGGCAAGGTTACCATGGTCACATCTCTCCTCCTAGAAACAACCCGCATCCCTCAGTGGTAAGTCCTTCTTTTATTTCTCCCTCCGTCTTTTAATTTTCTCCTCTTTTATTTTTTTAGCTTGCCATCACCAAACCCTCTTAATGCTCTTCGTTTGATGAAGACGACGTCTTAGAAGTTTCACCGTCTCGCCGACCTATAATGTGCCTGTTTCTTAAAAATCAAGAATATGGCCCTATCAGAATTTATGTTTTAAACGTAGACCTAATGCATAATTATACCTCATTTTTTCTTATAAAATTACAAGTGCGTGATTGTGATATCCACTTTATGTCATCCTCACTTCTTTCTCCAGTCTTTTTTGTGTGTAAAAAAAAAACTTTTAATTTTCAAAATTTGTCACTGAATATTAATCGGATATGACGTGGACCTGTTGAAGAGGGGAATGAAAATAATGTCACGTTACGCTTCTACTTTTCTTTTCTAATTAGATCGGCATAAATAATTTTGACAGAGAACATCTCACAGAATGTGTATGACAAAGATCGTGCAACGGATGAGTTAAGATTTTTGTTGTCGAAAATAGGGTGTACGGAGGAGATCATAGGCAGGGACTCTGGTAATCAAGGGATCTCTCAAAAGAATTTCATGGGATAATGTCAGCAAGGAAACAAGATGCAAGATGCTAGAATTCATCAACGTATACTGTCTCTCAACTCCGTGACGAGAAAATATCGACAAATCGTTTTGAAGCCCTAATGGATGAACGTTACAAGGCTGTAATATTGATCACATCATGCATAATAATTGTTGAGACAAAGAGGTGCTATATGATGTGAAAGAGAATAACAAGCGACCACAATCGTTTTCTGTCGATTAGCAAGAAAGACTTGCGGTATGTTGTTTGTCTAGCATGTCCAGAGGATCAATGTCATTGCCTTAGTTACATTTTTTGACACACTGCTGACACGCTGTGCAGTCTTAATGAATGTGCGTAGAGATTATCAGTCTTTCAATATCGTGACCAGATAGATATCGACAAAATGAATAATTGGGAGACGAGCCAAGATGGAGCTTCTTTCCAGTTCATGGCAATTAGCCGGAGATTACGAATGCAATACTGTGACACACTAGTAACCACTTTAGGGGTGTTTCTTTTTTTCCTTGACGTAAGATGTCCCCCCCCCCCCCAATGCGGAGAAGCCCCTTTGCATGGCCAATCACTGGATTCTTACATCTTAATGTTATTAGATTTTCTGTCCCATGCCTTATCACCATCAACAACAACAACAATAATAATAATAATAGTAATAGTAATAGTAATAGTAATAGTAATAGTAATAGTAATAGTAGTAGTAGTAGCAGTAATAACAACAATAACAGTATAATGGTACTGATAATAATGATGATAATTAATAATAATAATAATAATAAGCTTTTATAGCGCATTATTTTATGTTTCTCTATAAGCGCTTTACTAGTAATGGAGCCTAATGTTTATGATGAATTATCATATCAAGTAAGAGCTAAGGAGATACAAAAAATTATCTTAATTCATCCGACTTTTAACAAAGTTCTAACAATAACATAAATAAAAGTTCAGCAGAATAACGCAAAATAATTAATGACGACACAAAATTTATGACACGAACTTGTTTTTCTTTGCATCAATGCATGTATCATCATAACAGATTACACTGTTTAAACATAATTATTACTGTTGTTTTGGTTGTTAATTTTTCGAAAACCTGTTGTATTATATTTTGAATTGGCCTATGGCTGTTCTCTCTCTCTCTCTCTCTTTAAATGTTATTCTTTGAATGGGAATGACATGCATGCTCATTTTCTGATTTGTTTCTTTGTTTTGTTTTATGTTCCGTTTCTGTTATGTTCTGCTATGTTTTATAAATTGAGAATGATCCTAAATGTTTGGATTTAAATCAATAATTTTTTTGAATTTGAATTCGAATTTGAATTCCAACATCTTCCTCCTCATCATCACCATCATAATATTCATCCCCATCCTCATCATCATGAAGACGATCATCATCGTTACCAGAGTCATCCTCAGAATATCCAAAATACGTAAAACAGGGAAATTTCTCTGCATAAAAGTAGCGGACACCATCTCCCCCCCCCCCCCCTCCATCTGGGTATTCATGGCCAATAGACAGAAACACCCTGAATAGTGATATTCCCCAAGTGGAGCATACCACAAACAGGCGGAGGATGTTGGAGGGGGGGGGGGGGTAGAACCTCTGGAAGCATGAATACAGGGATGAATTACAATCATAATTACGGTCAATTCCCGTATACTGTATTTTATTCGTATTAAGTTGGTGTGGAAACTTCACGAAGTAAATTTCGATGTAAATACTTCCTATTTGAAAAGACGACTATTTCGGTATATTCGGCAATCTACATGTTTCATGTACCCCAGAGGTAGTTGTGACTAATGCATGCAATTATTTTGTTAGTGACCTCCTCGAGTGCGGATATCTCTCTTGGACCTGACTTAGGTTTCTTTTCCATAGTCCATTATCATTCCAGTTCAATGCTGTGATCGATGGCATTCCTGCAAGTGACAATGTGTGCTGTCCCACACGACGATCACCCATTGTCAATAGACATGGTGTACATTGTCAGCTCGTTATTGTCCGCCTACGAGCCACCCTATGCTCTTTGAGCAGACGATCAAAAAGAAAGCGGACCGCCCCGCGGCTTGGCGTTGCCTAGTAACCAAAGTGATCTGCCACGCTCCGTTGGTACTCGTACAATTGTCCCGCTTGAAGTGCATGGAGTGCATGTAGTCAGTAAACGTGTGGTGGTATCAGATTTTTCATCACTGATTGTAAAACCATGGAGAATCTATTACGGGGCTGATTTTCTGGATTTTGAACAAGTTTGGGAAAGTTTCAGTTCTAGGCATCACTATGGCGGCCACTACAACGGTTTGTAAAACTATTTGGGGAAAGACTTCCTTTTGCGACAGCCAACCAAACATGCTAACAGAATAAAGCACACCTTGCAAGTTGGGTGGCTGTCGGAAAAGGAAGTCTGGCCCTATTTGGATTTTGGAAGATTGGCCATAATTATGTTTTATCAATTGTTTTGTTGTGAACCGGTATATTGTTTGTAGAGTTTATGAATTTTTTCTTTAGGCGCAGGCATTGTTGCGGACATTCCCGACTGCAAAAATTTTATATATGTATATATATATTATATATATAATAAGATATCTCAGGAGGTCGGGGTGGAGATGTTTTTAGATTTTGTAATGATAAGTTACTGAAAAGCATGACTCTGATTTCTGTTTTCAAGGTTACATGTACAGTATCTCATCCCATCACAGTCACTAAAAGTAGGTAAAAAATTAACAGAAGTTGTTGTATTTTGGCAAGACTGGTAATTCTCAAATAAGCATGAAGTGAATCCTGAGAGTGCAGATAAATATCAATATTAGTGTGCCTTTACCTGCACAACAGCTGATCATGATTTACATACGTTAAGACTTCGCTGCATTATTATTCACACTTTAAGAAAAGTAGTTTTAAATGTCATGTCATGAAAATAAAGCATGTATTGTAATGAAAATAGATTCTTTATATCACATATATATGAAAACAGGGTTCATACACTTAAACATTTTCAAAATTCCATGACTTTCCATGACTTTCCAGGGCAGAAAAAAGCAAATTTCCATGACTCATCGATCGCAGGCGATGCAAAACTTACATAAAAAGCGCGCTGATTAAAAGAGTTTCAATGCTGATCCGAGTGCCATGAATGCAGGGCTGGCTGGAGCGCGAACTTATTAACATGAAAAATATCTTAAATAAATAATTTTCCATGACTTTCCATAAGAAATTGACAAATTCCCTGACTTTCCCCTGACTTTTTGCTTCTGGAAAATAGAATTTCTGATTCCCTGACTTTCCAGAAATTCCCTGACCCGTATGAACCCTGGAAAAGTTATATGAAAAGTTAAATCAACATTTGTGACACTAAATGATCCAAACAAAGGACATTCACTCTGCCATTCTTAATTTGCATATATATAGAAATATTTATTACTTGTCCAAATCTAACAGAAAAATGGAGTACCACAAAATTGGAAACATATGTCACAAGTTGTACTTGACAGTTCTATAATAAAGAATTTATCTTTTAGGGTATTCTGTTTTGAGATGCAATTTTATAGACAGAATAGATTGGCAAATTCTTATATATGAGAAAAGAAACATTTTAAACCATATTTTACTATAATTTCTGTAAAAGTCATCGGTAAAATTATATATAATAGTATCTGCAATTGTAACTATTGCAACAGAGCACGGATAATGAACACATGTGATGTAGAAATAAATTAAGATAACAAAGTGGAAATGTCAACTTAGTCTATTTTAACAAAGATAAATTTCTGCACAATATATATACATGTATATATTTTTCAAAAGAGTGCAAAAAAATGAACAAATTTAGAGACAATATTTGGAATTGCTACTGGAGCTTATCAAATGAAGGTGTCTAATATTGTTCAACACCAGCAGGAAACTTTCAACATGTGATAACCAAGCCACTGTCACTTTCAAATTATAAGGTTATGTTACCACAAAAGGTAATGATGAGAGACTCTTGAACATGACTGCAGTCAGTCTTTGACAGAGGCAAAATAGGTCAAATTGGCGCCATGCTACTCACTGCATATGTTTAATATCTCTACACCAGTAATAGTTGATTCCATTTTAAGAACACTGAGGAATGAATGTGGCATTATAATAGTATACATTATTCTTTCCCCTCTACAGATGTTTATGCACTGGAAGGTTCCTACTCGTCTGTACAACCAGGATCCAACCACTGCTTCATTCGCTGGTCCACCACCAGACAAGACAGGCTACAGTAAATGTAAGTCTTCGGGTCCATCATAAATGGTGAAACAATGAAAAAGATGATCCCTTTCAGCAAAAAGTGAAGATTTGTTCTCAAAAAAAAAAAAAAAAATAAAAAAAAATAATAATAATCAGCATGAATGGCCTTTCACTATTAATCTCTGAATCTTATTTGTAAACAAGGTGGCAAATCTTTCATATCGTAGGCTGTAGTACTGTTTGACTAAATATTTACTGTTAACTATTAAGCTCTCATGAATACAAGTGAACAAAGTGAATAGCTGCTTTAATAGTTTTTTTTTTCCTGATATCTAGTTCCAAGTGAGCACTGGCAATTTTAGAGATACTGAAGAAACATAACACAAACTATGATATAAATATTTTACAGGAACCACTTCTTTCCTTCATTGATTCTCAAGTAGTTTGGATTGGCATTAATGTTTCCACTCCTCAAGAAAATTATGAAGCAATTTCTCAACCTTTTTTCTCAGTCATATTTCACAGAAGTGCCCTAATTCTTCTATTACCCTAAATGTATTACGCTTTACTCCATATGGATTTGCAGTAGAGCAATTTTTTTTTTTTTTTTTGCAGCTGAAGCATGTGTCCTGAACGCTTTGATTGCTTACTTAGTCAAATGGCACATTCAGGGCTTTGCCACATGTGCTGATCGGCACAAAACAAATTAGCAGAAAGATTGCTCTGTTCAACGCAACAGTCGCAAATTTACTGCTACCCATTTCCAGGCTTGATTAGATGCATGAAAACACTAATTAGACATCCTGTATGGATTCATTTTGTAATGCAACACTTTAATAATCCTAATGCCTATGGTAAATCTCTCTCATGAAAAATTCAAGTTGTTTCAGGATAATCCTTTGCTTGGCTCATAATTAAACCTGGATAAGCATGTTTTAGGTCCTAAAGTAACTGTGTTGTAGCTTATGTCTTTCACATTTTTCATCAGCTATATGTATAACATAAGTGCTTTTGTGGATTTTAAAAAAAAAAAAAACTTTTGTAATATAACAGTCACTCATCCACACTGGTTTTCATATTTCCCTTCCTTTCATCAGTCACAGAACACAGGAAAGTCTCCAAACTTGCTGGTTCAATCCCGCCATCCTACCTGACACGCAAGACCCACGCCCCTACAACGACCACCCACTTCACTCCAAAGCAAGGTGTGCTTCGTCAGATGAGAGAGCATGAGATGGAGGAACAGATGATGAGGGAGAAGTACGCCAGGGAGAAACAGGCTCCGCTAAAGAAACCATCATCTGGAGGTAAGAAAAACATTGATGAATGTTTATTCAAGAATGATTAGGCATTAGAAGTCAGCATCTAAAAGTAATTTAATGAATTATAAATCAACGTAATTCACGGTTCAAAATTCATTACAACAATGCCCTTTCCATTGATACTACATGCACTGTAGAGGTAAACAAATCAGTATTGAGTAATGACAGCTAGAATTGTCTATACCACTAGAGAAGGAATTATACCAGTATGATACAACTCCTATTACCATATACCAGTGGAAAAGGAATTATACCAGTATAACACCAATGTTATTACTGTATACCAACGGAGAAGGAATTAAACAACTACATGAACATACAAAACACAATACACACATTATTGCTATAACATTCAAATATTCTATATTTGATATCTGATAAAATATTTCTATTTCTTTCATATTATTGGAAGATTGATATCATCAACCTGAATCCATTTTATGATATTGACTATACAAATTTATCAATAACATCAACTTTCCAGTATACAAAAAATTCTATACATCTATATTGTCTCTATACCTCACAAATCACACTGCCCAGTCTATTACGATTACATTTTAATACCCATTCTCGTACATACTACAGGCCTCATCTTTCATTTTATATTTTCCCTTTTATATTCTCCATTACCTTTATTTCTTTCTTTATATTAGTAACTGTTTGGGTTATTTTGTATGTTGCTTTGTTGTATCATGCTTCTAATATCTCAGATTTACCTGCACGTAAATGAAACAAATTTCTCTTAACCCATTCGTGACAGGAATTATTTAAAGCCTAATTTGATCAGCCTTCTTTCTTCAAATTGGCAACACCAACATTTTTATTTTATTGCTACATTTTTTTTTGTAAAACATCATGTATCTGAAATGAATATAAATTGACAGAAATAATGATGAGATGTCAAAAAGTTGCCAATTTGCAGGGGAAAATGGTGATTTTAAACTTTCTATTCACATTGCCAATTTAAGGATTTTAATGCTTATTTTCCTTTAAAAAATTTTCGGCATCAAACGACGAATGTTGACGCAACCAAAATGGGCACAGTTTGTATTGAATTTTTTGCTCTTTCTGCTCATGTATTTTGTATGATTTTTAGGGCTTTGCATCAAAAGATATTAGGCCAAACCACAAAATGTGGACCTCTGTCATGAAAGGGTTAATATTGACATAGATATTGAATTGAAAAGATACCAAGTAAGTACACACACATTTAATTTTTTAAATGCCATATTGTGTCCTTTATGAAAATAAAGCCTCTTGTTTTGTTTTTGGTTCAACAGTAACTCGTTTTCCTGCAATGCCAGTCTCAGCAGCTAAACTGAACGCAAAACAGACAAGTGATGTAAATGTAAGTACATGTATTATTAAAGGCATTGGCTAACATTGTCATGATTTTAAAAAATCTTGTTTTGTTACTTGAAAATGGGATAAACATAAGGATTATAGTGTAAAAATACCAGTCTGAAAGTTTCAAAGCATAATATCCACAGGAAGTACTTTTAAAAATAAAAAATGTGAACCAATGTTTGAAAAATATACGAGGGTCGGTTGTACAGAATGGACATAAGGAGTGCGCACGTGCGTATGACTCCCCTCACCGTACAGTGTGTATTGGCGTATCACGTGGCGGGAGGCACATAACGGGATTTTCAAATTCAAGCAAAGTGGTCCTCTTAGTGATTGTCTCGTGAGACGAAGGATAATAAAATCGCCGTTTGCGTCTAACTTACACTTTTTCATTCCAAATTAGGGTTGGTTTCAGGGTTTTTGAGTACAGATACAAGTACTCATACACATGTTTCAGCTTAGTTTGAGAATTTTTTAAATCCGTTACTCACAAAGTTAGCCAATGCCTTTAATAGTTAACACACGTTTTCATCTGAGTACGAGTGCAAGACTCAACAAATAACAACAAATAAGAGAAACAATATTTGTTTTAAAAGTCAAACACAAGAGTTACAAAGTTTTCATAGTCATGAGCACACATGAAATCTCTTCATGCCAAACTTATTTGATGTGATAAAACAAGTACTTTCTCGTAAGTGTTTCAGTTCTAATAATATCCAAAGTCCTTTGGAAGTGCGTAGAGACGTTAAATAAATAATCACCGTCGGTGAAGGTGATGGTCAAACTATCACTTCCGAGGCGATCTTGATGTAGCTATTTTTCCGAAGCGAAGCTGAGGAAAGATAGCGTGTACATCTAGATCGCCGAGGAAGTGATAGTTTGTCTCATTGCCTGAAACCATAAGGTGATTATTTGCTCTATATTCCGCATCTCATTGAAACCATTTAACTGTAAAAAAAAAAGAAAAAGAACATATCTTATCACACATAATAAAAACCCATACTATTTTCTTTTCTATGAGAAATAATTTTTTTTTTTTTTTTAAAACCACAAGAATGTTTAATTAAAGAAAAGAGGTTAACTGCATTCGCGCACTCCTAGATCCTGTTTTAGTGCGTATTTTGTGACGGTGCACAGTACGTGCGCAACTTGCTTGACCTCAAGCTCAGCTCATAGACTCAGCTGCTCAACAAGTATTAAGCTGATTGTGACGTCAAAAAAGAAGCAAAGATGATTTGATGGCAAAAATTGATGGCAAAAATCACACGGGGGTCACGCACTTTTATTTTGCACATACCCCAAAATATTGATAACGCGTTGTGACTCTATGGACTGAAGTGATCAGCGAAACACAAAAACTGCCATCACTGCTTCACTGCAAGGTCACGCACTTTTTTTTTATCGGGTGATGATTGATGGCAAATCTACTCTTTATCACGTGATTCACTTTTGACCAATCCTACAGCAACATTCTTAGTATGTGGAATATAATAGATAATAATGGGATATGTGCTATACAAGAACAGAATATTATTATTCTTATTATTATTATTATTCTGCATGAGTTCAATCTTGATCTTAACCCACTGAATATTATATGATTTCAGTAGACCCTAGTCAGAGTTATCTTGGGCTCAGTATTCATCAGGTTAATTGTGGAAGCCTGCAAAATGTGGCTTCAAGTGACATAGATTCCATGAGATTTGTGCATGCAGAAATTTTTCATGAGAGCTTTCCAAATTGCCATTGTTATTTTGGTGGCATTCTTCATATTTTTATTTCTACCATATTTGTTTCAAAGCTTTCTGTCTAGTTTGAAGCCATCCCATTTATTTATTCTTAATTGTGTTGGTGCACTTTTTTTTTTAGCGACCCCGTGACGCTGGAGTGATGCCAGTCCCAAACAATGCTGTCACCATGTCAGGTAGAATTAGGAAGGAAATCACACAGGAGGATAAGAACTACATCAACAATGCCTACAAAGGACCAAGTCAAACTGAAACAGCTAAGGTGGTCAACAAGTGGCTAGAGTCAGCTTCTGACAAAGGTAAATCTAGTGAGAAAACAAACAAACAAACAAACAAAGACGAAGGACTGATAGTGATATTTTGGTTGTACCACACAAGCTATGGTGACAATTGTAGTCAATATCCTATAGACCTTTCCAATCAAATTTTGACATTTAACCTTCAGCACCAATATTTTGCTCCCTGGAACTCTGAAAATAAATAACTGGCGGGGGGGGGGGGGAGAGAATAAAATACAATATCACAATGGCAAAAGCAATCTTGTCATGGGTTTTGATAAATAAAATTACCAAATTGGAAAGAAATATTCAATTCGGCTTAAGACTTGAATTTCATTTATGACAGATAGTGGATTCTTGTACAGTGCTCATGTCTGCCAAACTTCACCTTCCTAGTGCTCCACTGTAATTACCCTGGATTTAGTCAGACCAGGGCCCTGTAACACAATGATTTGCAATCAATCGCAAAGTTGTAACAGCCAATCAAAACCATTGTGTCATGTGCATCAAGTTCAAAATGGGACCCTGGACCAATCAGAATGGTTGTTTTAAATTTGCAATTGATCGCAAACCTTTTTGTTATGGGCCCCAGGAATTGTGCTCTCTCTTACGCCACTTAGGTCTATCCATAGAGTTAAATCCAGAGAATTGCAAAAATTGTGTTCTTGGTTTCCACATTAAAAAATACCACCTGTGCTCCTTATTATTTATGCAGAAGTTGTAGATGCTCATGAAAATTGGCCTCATCTGTGATGTTCTCTTGTTCTCATCACTTCCAGACAAGGAGCTAGCCTTCCAGTTCTTCAGCTCTCTTGCTGGCAAGAAGCTCATGGGAGGTGACCAGGCTGCTAAAGAGGGAAGACCTAAGGCAAGTGCATCTTGCAATGTCTGTGATGCTACAAGACTCAAAGATGTTCTAGGTGCACTAAAAACGTGAGTTATAATATATTTGTTGCAATCTAAGCTTCATAAATCTTAAATTGGAGTGTGATCCAATATCACTGACAGGAGGAAAAGAAATGTTCATTTTATTCTGACAATTAGGCCCCGGGTTCTAAATTATTTCTATCCACAATCCAGAAATATTTCTGAAATTACATCACTTAAGTATTCCTTGCACATACGTATATGTATATTAGGGGTGGACTTCTCCAGATTGCATATTAACCCTCCAGTTTCTTATTTTTTACCAGCTAGCGTGAGAGATAGACTGCAATTTAAGAACAAGGGCATTAAGCATTCATTGCAGTTTGAAGTATCATGTTCCCGTATCATTAAAAAGGGCCTTTTGCTTTTGCCCTTCTAAACCCCCCCCCCCCCCAAACCTTCAATCTCTGAGAAAAGTATCATTTTTATAATTAAATCTTTCCTGCTTTGAGAAATTCTGTAATCTACTTGATGGGTAAACATTTCAATCTCTACCCCTCACATGCAAATAGTCCACAAAACCAACTATAAAATGTACACAAAGTTTAATTTTTTTTAGTTTAATGTGTTGCAGTTATTGAACTATACCCTCAATCTGCCAACCCTGCAAGTGAGGAAATAGGAACAAATGATTAAGAAACTGTCAAAAATAGGGTCCTTCCTGTATTTCCTATACATTACTATAGACAGATTTTCACAAAAATAGGGACACAGGATCATCAAGGGTGAAAATAGCTCTTTCCTGATCCCCCAAATAAGGACCCATAGAGGTACAGCGTCTCCTTTAGGAGACGCTTTTGCAGTATCTGTTGGTCCAGAATGTTTGGCAGTACATATCATACATGAGCAGAAAGAGAAAAATGCACTGAAAAATTTGAGCCCATTCCCAACACCGTATCATATAGGGTTCTCGAATTAGAGCAATTCAATTTTAAGTAATCATTAAACTCTTTGAATTGGCAATGCAGTGAATAATACATAATCACTATTTCTGTGTTCAAATTGGCAATTTCTGATTAAATTTTACAATTATAATTCATTTTTTTCATGTTATATCCATATTTACTTTTTTCAAGTAATGTAAGCATGGAAAAAAAAAATTTCTGTTGCCAATTTGAGGATTGAAGATGATTGATTTAGATCTCAAGAAAGCTCTGTACTGCTATGGGTTAAATTGGCAGATATGTTGGCAGATATGTACCCTGTTTACATCAAAACACTTTTCACTCTATTCCTACAGAAGTGGAGGTCCTACTGTCAGCAATGACATAAAAGGTCTCAAACCAGGTGAATCCAATCGACGCCGCCTCCGTCTCCTATCTCCATTCACACGGCGACACAAGGAGGAGATGCAATCCTGGCATCATCTACCAACCTTCCGCCACAGGGGACCGGTATCTAACACCATCGGTCTCTTCACGCGACCCCATAAGCCTGTACCACGTCACTTCTCCATACACCCTGAATGGGAATAGATCATCTCTAGTCTTCTGTTCTCTTGTCAAACTGTATTAGCGTAAACATCTCAAATAGCCTAGCACAGGGCCATACGCAGAAATTTTTTCCCGGGGGGGGGGGGGGGGGCAAGATGCTTAAAAATTTTCGAAGAAACTTGAAAGCGAGCGACTGAGCTTGTCATGGGGGCGCTTTTGCATTTCAAAAAGTGAAATTGAAGGATTTGGTGCACACTTTGGGTGAATTTTGTGAAAGTCTTCAGTACAAAAATGTAAGTTTTCAAAAAAAAAACCTGCCCCCCCCCCCCCCCCCCCCGCTGCGTATAGCCATGGCCTAGAAACACTACTACTTATAGAAAACTGGTAATAGAATAGCGCCATTATTAGGTCATTTGTTAAGTTTACACTACAGAATAATTAAGTTTAAAATTATGGGAAAAAAACCCCCAGAAAAATCGAGTTTGGTTTGTAATTACAGAAAATTTCATTTACAATTCCAACCAACAACTCACTTGGAAATATGCATTTTTTTAACAGCAAACTGCTAGTATTGCATTTGACCTGCAGACGGAGAAAAATGCACTTGTGAAAAAAGTACTTGGCTTCCACAAAGGAAAATGGTGCATGGTGGGAAGATAAGATGCACAGACATTTTCCAAATTCTGTTGAACGATCTAGGAGGTTCAGTTTAAGGCAACTTTAATGGAAAATTGTTCAAACTATTTATGGCCAAGTTTTTGGATAAAATTTTAAAATTCAAATATTAAGTAATTATCTTTTTTTTAACTACTATTTTGATCATATATGTCAACTGATATACTTTTATGAATATGTCCATTTTTGTTATTTACCCAGTCTAAACTAGTGAGTGCTTTTAGCTTATAACTTCGAAGAATTCTTTTGAATAGCCATTTTGTAAAATAAATCTTTACATTTACTTCTACAGAGTTGTGTGCAAAAAATCTATTTTTTTATGTAATGGGCAATATTTCATCAATAATATGATATTTCTAAAATATTGTAATGTCTGTTTACTCTTAAAATTTAAATATAATTCTGAATATAATGTTGTTAATGGACCATTGCTCTTAAATTATGTACGCATGTTTAAATCCGTACATTAGAAGATTGCTGTTAATTACAAAACATGTACATTAGAGTGCTGATGCTTGATAAAATGAGGGTTGATTGTTGTGATTTCTGACAAATCAATGCAGGAAAATTACTGTGATTTTTATGGTGAAGGATACTAATATTGTGAAAGAAAGAAATATCTTTTACTATCCACTGTGTGTTGAAGCAGCATTACTCTCAATGAGTGTTTAATAGCTATCTACATCTACAAATGTATTTCTTATAATTCATAGCCATATTTTTTTTCTCGCTTTGGTTGATCCAAATGTTTTGATTGTGTTCTGTTTCTCTGAAATATATACTTATTTTTTATAGCTTTTTTATTTTTTATTTTTCTAATATTTGTATGTGAAATTTTACATGTGTGCATTATTTGTGAATCCTTTTAAAACCTCATTCAGGCCTAGAGCTGTAAACTGTACACCCCTCCCCCCCAAAAAAAAAACCCTGTTCAGAGGGAAAAACAAAACAAAACAAAACAAAACAAGTTTACAGGCATAGTAAGTGGGGGTAGAAAAAACTGCAGGCAAAGGACCCTTCACACACATATATTCTGTAATCTTGTTAAATCATGATATTCAGATTTGTGGTGTACACTATGGTTTATTCAAATTTCTCTTTGCTGCCATATTTTATCCTATATGGAGGTGACATGTTATGGTGTTATGGTTCATTCACTTGACTCGCAATCAAAGTGTTGAGGGTTAGAATCCCAGCCAGGCACTAGCATCTTTTGACAAGACATTAATCCATGTTTGCCACTCTGAATCAGTTGCTAATCGGGTACATGATGGGATGCAAAGGTCACTGTGATTGGATTGGCATGTATGCGCCTGTAAATTGGGCAGCTGACTTGAAATACTCCTCAGGGAGCAGAACGTAGAATGTGCACAAAAATTATCAGAACAGTTAATTGAATCCAGTGTAATTATCCTGTAAGCACTTTAGTTAGTTTATACTTCTAAAGCGCCTTAAACTGGTATTATTATTAAATTACAATTATTTTTCAATGGTATTATTATGTCTGAATGGGGCTTAGTGATGTGTGTTGTAAATCAAATGATTGTTTTCAATTGCATTTTGTTATACTTATGTTTTTTCTCTAAATGCTGCATACATGGTAGCATACGAGTCATCACTACATCACCTTGAAATCGCAAACATAGCTGATACCTAACTACAGGCTACAAGAGGATTTCAATCTTAGTACCGACATCAGAAGACAAGATGAAATCATTCTTGGGCATGAAAACGTAGTATGGCAGTGTTAAGAGCATAGAAATCCTCTTTAAGCCTGGAATTAGGTTCTGAAAGGCTGAATTGTTATGTGATTATTTTGTAGTAATTTGTCATGTCTTACATGTTCAAAATTTCTGTAAATATCATTTTCCTGTGCAAAGTACTGGGTGCTTGCTATTTGTATTCATGCACTAATAAATTCTTTCATGAAAGAAGATAGGCTTCCTACAATCTTTATTTGATACTGTACTACTTACATCACAGGGTGTGTCATTAATACTTGCACATGCATAAAGGAAACAATGGAGATTATTTATGACCTGTCACCCCAAAACTGCCAATAAGTCAGAAATTTAGGTTTTTCTGCGGTTTACAGAATCTGAAAGCTGAGATTTTAAGCTTTAAAATGATATATAATTTGGCTTACCGAGACACTAGGAACCCTTTTAAATTATACAGAGAAAATCAACTAGTCAGTCAAGGTCATGAACGGATCAACAGAGAAAACAAGCTCTAAAGAAAAGGGACAATTTAGAACTGCTGAGCTGTGTTCTATTGTCCGGTGGTACAATATATCGACTCCAAACCCCCTAGCAACCAGTATGAAGGGATTACAAGATTTCAATGAAACCTGGCACAAGCACTGTATGGATATTGATCTCAATATCCTGTTAGCTTGAACTTTTCACATAACATAATTTTTTAGTAATGCTAAGTTGTTTTCAAGCTTCTGTGCGATAAAATCAACCGTGGCAGCACTCTCGGATAAAGAGATGTTATTTAGCATTGGACAATCATATTTTTGCAAAAATGAGGAACGCTGTTTATGAATTAGTGATGGGAACGAACAGATCTTTATAACAACTTTCAGACAATACCAAATTAATTACGGTGGATTGAAAAAAATAAAGCATAAAAAGAGTATTTTTCTCAGGCGAGATACGAACAGTGAGAGTCGAGCGCGGAGAAATGGCGAACCAGAATTGACTGAAAAAAGGAGTCGCTTTAAAACGAAGAAAAAACATACTTTTCCCTCACTTCTGACCCGGCAATTTAGCCAGATGGTAAATTGATAGTTGCCCTTTCAAAACATACCAAAAACAAAAAATCGACTTTCTACCCCAACTCGGCTATTTTGGCTGTTTACATGAAAACTCTGAGTGCTATTGCCGGTTTTGGGGTGGCGGGTCACATTTCATACTGATCAGTCATATATATTTATATGATTGTAAAAATCATCTTCCTATGCCATCCATTTCATTAAGTTTATCATGCATAAATACTGATGTTTATCATCATGAAGGGGTCAGGAGAAAGGGAGTGAGTTTTCATTTTGTATCCCGAGATGAACAATTGTCAGGAATGATGATGGGAGATTCTTGTATAGACCGATCCACGAAGCAATTTGTGAGCAGTGCCATTACTGCGGTGTCCCCAAGTTAGTGCGTATCATAGTGCCTATGTAACTCTGTGGTTGGGAATGGATTTCTCTACTGCACGCGCTACCAAATATCATAAGGCACATTCCATCTTATCTCAGCGCACTCTGTGCGCTTTTATAATCTTTGCATACAGCAGCAGGACACTGCAGAAATGCACCGCACTAACTCTATGGGCGCACTGCAGTTTTAGAGGATCATCTGCTGCCCTTAACAATAAGTGGGATCAGTATACAGCACTCATGTCTGGCACATTTACCATTCCATGCTTTCCCTTATGATTATCCTTACCCTGCCATAGCCAAACTGCCACTACAGCCCTCAATCATGCCAGGTACCAACTTACCTCACCTAGGTTGAGTGTGACAAATGTTAATTTCTCTTGCCAAAGGATAAAAGGATTTGAACCCTGTACCTTGTGGTTCATAGTCCTGAGACTAGTCCTTTAGACAACAAATCTACCTATCTCTGCTTGTTGCTCTCCATCTCCAACATACTGAAATAATCTTCCGAGATGTGGTACATTACCACAATAAAATGGTTTACCTCAGACTAAAGCTTGTAGCAACATGTTTCCCCATTATCTGTATTGCTCTTGTTTGTTGACTCATTTCCATCTCACCTATTTAAGTGTTCACACTATTGTCAGTCTTCCCCTAGTCCCATCTCTTCATGTAGTTGTCTTGTTGTTACTCCCTCAAGCATGGCTGTTTAATAAACAAGAAGACTATGCTTTTACAAACCTATCAGGTTACACAAGTAAGGGTAATGTGACATAAAGTGATGGATTTAAAAAAAAAAAAAAAAAAAGGTTTAAGTTTGTAAAATATAAGACAGCCCCTTGGATGCTATCGAAAGGCAGTATTTACATGTAATTAAATTATCTCATTTAAAAGCTGAATGAGGCAGGAGATAGGGAGGTTAGGCAACAAAAAAAAAAAAGGGGGGGGGGGGGACACATTTACAAACGGCAGTACCCCTTCATGTACAGATATCATGTACAGATATCATGTACAGATATTATGTACATGTACAATTCTAAATAATTTCCTTGTTACAGGAAGCTAAGAATATCTTCCAAAAGGGCCAGCTTGAGGATATATATGAATGTACTTCATCTCAAGTATGTAAAAATATCACAAAGAGCACTTGTACAATGAGGTGATGTAGAACCCCCAAACCCAAAAGTGGGCTAAAAAAAATCTTACAAAACGGATTAATGTACTATGTACTGTAGTACTGGTTTATTTAGAGTTCATAATCTCCGGAGGAATAAAATACATGTACATAACAAAACCAAAATGCAGAATAACTCAAAATACAGCTAACCCTTACTCTAACCCAAAGTCCCAACCCTAGCCCTGACCCTAACCCTAACCTTAGCCTTAACCTTGATTCATGCTACTAAGGTGTTACTATTGCACCTCCTATGGCAATGTGAGAGAGACAATCATGCCAGTGCATACACTATCACTATGAACATGGCGGACAAAGAAAGCAGACAAAATAAACAACCTCTCATTCTACCCTTCACAATGGTTCTGGTAGTCAAAAGAACATCCCTTCACAGCTATTGTGTTTAATCATGTAGTTCCAGGTGAATATGCATGTGACACCTTTTCCACATGTTTTAGACAATAGCAGTGAAGGGATGTTCTTTTGACTACCAGAACCATTGTGAAGGGTAGAATGAGGGGTTGTTTATTTTGTCCGCTTTCTTTGTCCGTCATGTTCATAGTGTATGGCACCTACTATCTTACCTATCCTTCCCAGAAGCATTTGAGTCATATCCTTTAGTTCATTATACTCATGAATCTTCTTGATGTGAAGCTGGAGCTCGTCCTCACTCAGACCCCTTAAAAAAAATACATATGAAAAAAATGAAAGGAATTTGGATGAAAGATTGCATTGTGATGTATGATTGCAGAACAGGCAGTAAGAATTATGCAATCTGCTGTCACAATTTGTGTGTAGAGATGTTATAAAGCAAAGTCATATTTTCCTTTGGATATTTCAACTCCATCCAGTTACTGAGGTCTCCTAAACACACCAGTGATATTATTGTAATACAGCTGTGTCTATCAAATGTTTTATACGAGTCACTAAAATGACCATCTCCCCTAATGGATGCAATACTCTCACTTCATTTACAGAAAAGCAGAAACCCTTTGGGAGCAATTGAAATCACTTCACATGATTTACTTTTTTGTTAGATATAAACCTGTTTCATGAACTAAATTCTCAAGTTTCTTTAAACTTAGTATGTAAACAGGAACCAGTACTTATCTGTACTTATTTGTATCCCAAGGGCAACTTAAATCTTTCCATCAAAAGCTCAAATTTCTTAACCCATTGAATACTAAGTCTGAGATATCTCAGGCTAGGTTCTATGGAAAATGTGTGGTATACTGAAATTAAACTGTGCTTTTAAAACGGGTTAACCTCAGTTTTAGTGACTTTAATGACTTACTCTTCCTTCAGCTCTGAGATCTCTTTGTCCAGCTCTGACAGTCTAGCTTGGAGTTTGTGATTCTCACTCTCAATGGACTCTGGTGTTTCTTCTTGTATCTTTTCATCTTGATTTCTCATCTGCAATAAATATAAAGGAAAAAAACCATGACTCGTGATGATATACACTTGATAAAAATCTCTACTGCTATTGTCAGTAGTAAGTCTGGGAGGGGGTGGGGGAGGGAGGGGGATAGAGATAGGGGTCAAAACCCTGACCTGCCACTAACAGTTCAAAGTACATTAGAATATTTCTGAAGATGTAACATTAGAGAGAGAAACAGATACTGGTAGATGTTTTATCTCCCCCATGCAATCATTCTATCATGGTTTCTACACAATTTCATTTTTCATTTCATTTATTTTTTTTCCATGGGGGGGGGGGGGGGGGGCTGAAATAAGATTTGAAATATGAAGCTAAAATGGAATAAATTGCAGAATGCAGAATGCAGAATTAACAATGTAATCTACATGTAGATAATGAATCCTGGATAGAGGTCTTCCTAAACATAGCATGACAAATAAATCTAAACAGGAAGATATCTAACACTCCCCCCCCCCCCTCCTTTAATGCCATACTCACTGGTGATTTGAAGTCCCCTCTGCTCCTTTTACGTGAAGACAACGAGCCTAATGACCTTGGATGGCTTGACCTGACAAAAGGCAAACACAAAAATGATTTCAAACAACCTCACGTGTCGCTTCCCAGTGGACGCAGTCATGAAGGTCTGAAAATGATGCCATGGTGATAATTGTGTTTCATGAATGATAATATTTACTTGTTTACTTACTTCAATGTTTACTTCTATTACTTTTTTTTTTTGAGGGGTGGGGATAACAACACCACCAAACAATCTCAGGAACTTTTGACCTTTATAATTTATGCAAAAGGTGTTGCATCCTATGACCTTGACATGTCACGTGATCCACTCTGGGTCCGGGGGGGGGGGGGGGGGGGGGGGGGGGGGGGGGGGGTAATGTCCCATTCTGAGGCCTTTTTTCGGGGGGGGGGGGGGGGTACATCATCAGCATACATTAAAACGCATGAAAAGGATCTTTTTTAGTATCAGCCACACAATACACGTAATGCGTTTAGGGTATCTAAAGCAGCAAAAATCAAGAAAAAGGGTATCAAATTCAGAGGTGATCAATGACACTGGTGATGATGCATGATGCAATTAATAAAAATCCCTCTAAATAGGGTGTCTGAAGTCACACTGAAAAGTGTCAGCTTAAAAGCGTGTGATTCAGGGGAGAAAAATGGCACAATTTTAGGGGTAAGTTCATCGTACGATTAAACTGTGATCTGAATTAATTTTCATCTCATATTTGGAATGTATGGAAAGGAAAAATTCTGGTCATCCTTTTGACACCAAGGACAAGTTTTTAGGCTCACTAGAAATAAAAATACAAGATAAATTGCAAACCCTTAGAAGCTGTGTGTATTGAGATACTATTTCCCCATGCGTTTCCTATGGGAAACGGAAGTTTTCTGTTTTACACAATTTTTGTCACTTTTTCTCAATTTTGCACTGTGATCCGATATTCAAACCTATAAAAAATTCATACCATTAGAAAGATTGTAAAATTTCCTATCTGGTCATTAAAAGGAGAAGTTTTTGACATTAAGTATAAAGTTGTATCGGACCTCGGAAGCTCAAAATTTGTGTTCGTGTGTGTGCCATTTCTTAACTACATAGCCTATGGCAGGAAAATGCTGAAAAATGGTCCAATTTCATTCTCTTATTTTGCAGTAATTAACTGGAATTTTTACAAAAAAAATCATATTTCTGTCAGTTTCAAGGTTAGTATTTCCAAATCCAGGAAGAAAATTCAATGGTATTGTGAAATAAGAAAAATATTTTTTTTTCTCCAAACACCCTAAGTTACTCTAAAAGTTATAATATAAAAATCAAAGATGATAGACAGATTTCCCTGTTTAACAGTTAGTGTTTAGGGTATCAAAACAACTCCTTTGAGTTGACCTTAATCCTCCAGGTGCTTTTCAGAAAGTGATGTAGATCTACATGGATGATTATAGATCTAACTTTACAGCAGGCCTCAATGAATGTGACATCCCCCTCCCCCATCCACTTCACTTGCTTGAATTGTCCTTTTCTCTCCCCCCCCCCCCCCCCACCTTTTTTTATTTCTTTAATGAACATGACTTCACAGACGAGATATGTCAATCCTACCTCGGCGTGCTGCCCACACCTGTCCGCTTTTCACTACTGACATTTGGGCTGGATTTAGGTAAAGCAGTTGGTGAGTGATGTGTCGAGATGCAAGTGCTACTTAGTCGTTTTTCATCGATGTCTCGAGAACATTCTCCCCCAGACTTCTGGGCACATGGTGGAGTAGCAAACGGTGGAACCCAGCTGGAACTGCGACCACCTAATGAACATCCCAAGCGACGACGTTTCACGGAGTTATTCACTCCCTTTTCCGTTTCACTTTCACGACTATGCACCTTCGTATTTTGAGGTTCCATGTCGATTCTATGATAAAGAGCAAAACGTCTTTATATAATGAAAAAAATAATACTCCGGGATCATACTAGTCCCTACCTCGATTGAATCTCGCGGCTTCTTTGCAATTTTCGACACGCCCTCTTTTGTTGCTTATTATGATATGATAAGGAGATGTCTGCTATGGAGTCGGTGCATGTTCTAAGATCGGCTGATTGTGGGCGAAGTTTGGTCTCTGCTTCAAAACTTTCAACTGGAAAATGTATCCTTGAAGAATTACCATATGCATATGTATTGTGCAACAAGAAAAGGGGTCTATTCTGCGAATTTTGCCTGAAACAAAGGTATTTATTTTTGTGGAAAATGTGCATTTGATCCCATATATTGAAATCCATGTTTCTCTCATAATCATATTCAATTCGTTCATCATCTGATCATACTTTTCATAGACATAGTTGTTGATAGGTAAAGGCTCTTTCATATATTGTATGAAATAGAAAACCCACACAGTAAGCCACCACTGAAGATTTTGTGAACAAATGAGTGGGATATAAGGTGGCAAAAAATATTTTCTAAAACTTGCAGAGGCAAGTAGCCAAGACAGCCTCGATCCTGCAGTGCTGTCGTCAGTGTGGTTGAACAATCAAATTCTTATAAAACTGGCACAAAATCACAACTTACACCTCGCAGCTTATGGCAGTAGGTCTACTCTTTTATTTTTTAGTTGATACGTAAATGTGTGCCTCATTAAGTGGCCTTATGTGAACGCAATGAAAACATGCAGGGGTTTGCCGCTGGATATCTGCATGAAACTGTTGGATCTAATACTTGATCCTCCTCCGGGCTCCTGTCACTGGAGTGGTGTGTGGAAAGAAGCATAAAGAATGTAAATTACATATTGTCTGTATATTTCTCACCACTCCTTTTTCACAAAGCTACCTTAAGGTATTTTCATTTTCAGATATTTTGAAAATATATTTTAACAATGCTAACTTTTGTTACATGTATTATTTTTTTCAATGTAAAATGATTTTAATATCTATTTTCAGTTCAACTCTTCAGAGATGTTCCAGTTGCAAGTATGTAAGATACTGCAGTAGATCCTGCCAGGTAAACAAATCAAAAAACAAATCTTTGATTTGGGGTCCCTCTAATGCTAAATTATTCTTTTCTCAATTAAAACAAATAATTTTTTAAATAGTGTCGAGCGTCATGAAATAGCAAAAATACATGTAGTTTATGGCAATATACACTGTAGTTTATGTTGATCAGGGGCAAATGATAAGGAAAATATTAGGTTCTGATATGTCTTGTGTAGAATAATCCCTGCAGTAGACCTTATTAAACCTTTCAAGTATGATATTTGCTTTCATTCTCACACTCGTGTCTGTTGCTTGCAGAAAGAAGACTGGACGAGATGTCACAAGCAAGATTGCAAGACACTGAAGAAAATCCATCCGAGGGTACCTCCAGACTTAGCTCAACTCCTAGCTCAAATCATCTGGAGACAAAGAAAGTCTCCACCATGCTGTCAGGATGAAGATGCTTGTTTTCCAACCACTGTGGACCATTTGGAATCCCACCATGAGAAGCTCAGTGAAGCAAGGAGGGATCATTTTGAGAGTTTGTTGTTTGTCTTGAAGCAATGTATAGAAGAAGATGTCTTACCGGAGCCAATTAAGCTACTGAAGATGTTTGGTGCTGCTATCTGTAACAGCTTCTCAGTATGTGATAATGATCTGAATGACATTGCAGTTGGTATATATCTCAGGTAATAACTCATGCAGTTATTGAATTTTTGTTTTATGATTTCAAATTTGATTGTAAGCACCTTGTAGGCTGAAAGGACCAGTGCAGAAGAAAATAAATTGAGGTACAAGATGATGATGGGATGTTGAAAGAATTATCTGGTATAAACTCTGAGTATTGTATTTTTAAACCATGAGTACAAACCTTTCAGCAATTTCTTTGAATACGACTGTTATGGTACCTTTCACACTGTACATATACCTGCACCTTCAACAGTACAACAATACACCATACTGTGGCCTGTACTTAAAGTGATTACACAATGGTTAAAAAAAAATGTGATATATGAACAAGGATAGAATTCTAAGAAAAATTACATTAAAAATATGACGATTTTCAATCGAAATCAATGCATTTTGGCTAATTTTCTCATAAAAAGGTCAAGAGCTGACCAAAAAATTTGAGTATGAGGTATGACGTCAAAGTGGGTACCCAGCTTCGCGCATTGCAGTTGTGCTGCGCGCTAGACTGTATTTGATGTAGTATACCTTGCGCGCATTTTGCTAGAAGTGCCAGACAAGGTATCCGCTTTGACGTCATTTTGACGTAAAAGTGGGTACCCAGATGAAACTGGGTCACAGCTGAGGGGTCAAAAATATCCTGAAATCTTACCATATTTGGGGGTTTCCTTGGCAACACAACATTTTAGAAAACTTTAGGCAGATGATTTTCTGCTAATAAAATCATGCTCTTTTAAATGAGCTAACATTGTTTCAGCATTGGGTACCCCCTTCAAGAGAAGCAAGAGAGAACTCAGAGAAGTGATGATGCAAGTCTTGTTAAACTTCATGTCATACATTTACTAGCAATATACAATTAAGTCCCCCAAATGGGCCCCCCCCCCCAAAAAAAATCTTATTTTTGCGCAAATATGTGTTGTTGTTGTTTTTTTCTAGAGCATCTATGCTGAACCATTCCTGTGATCCTAACTGTGTAGTAGTGTTTGATGAAAGAAAACTTCAACTCAGGACTGTCAAAGATGTCCGAGAAGGAGAAGAAGTAAGACATTTTGTGGTCTCAAAAAACATATTTATTCATTTTTGTCTCGCCCACCGGAGGTGAAGGCGAGACTAAGGGATCCAAATGTCGTCCGTCCGTCGTCCGTCCGTCGTCCGTCCGTCGTCCGTCCGTCGTCCGTCCGTCGTCCGTCCGTCCGTCCGTCCGTCCGTCACAAACGTTATGAAAGATAACTTGGCAACCGTGACTCACTTTTCAACCAAACTTGGGTTGTAGATGCACTAAGGGGACCTGCATGTTATGGTCCAGTCAGAGGTCACATGGTAAGGTCAAAGGTCATTTCAGGTCAAACGTTAAAGTTTACGTGCAAGACTCTCTTATGACACAAAACTCTGCAACCGTGACTCACTTTTCAACCAAACTTGGGTTGTAGATGCCCTAAGCGGACCTGCATGTTATGCTCTAGTCAGAGGTCACATGGTAAGGTCAAAGGTCATTTTAGGTCAAACGTTAAAATTTACGTGCAAGACTCTCTTATGACACAAAACTCTGCAACTGTGTGACACTGTTCAATCAAACTTGGGTTGTAGATGCACTAAGGGGACCTGCATCTTATTGTCCAGTCAGAGGTCACATGGTAAGGTCAAAGGTCATTTCAGGTCAAATGTTAAAGTTGACGTGCAAGACTCTCTTATCACACATAACTTTGCAACCGTGACTCACTTTTCAACCAAACTTGGGTTGTAGATGCACTGAGGGGACCTGCATGTTATGGTCCAGTCAGAGGTCACATGGTAAGGTCAAAGGTCATTTCAGGTCAAACGTTGAAGTTTACGTGCAAGACTCTCTTATGACTCAAAACTCTGCAACCGTGTGACACTTATCTATCAAACTTGGGTTGTCGATGCACTAAGGGGACCTGCATGTTATGGTCCAGTCATAGGTCACATGGTAAGGTCAAAGGTCATTTCAGGTCAAACATTAAAGTTTACGTGCAAGACTCTCTTATGACACAAAACTCTGCAACCGTGTGACACTTATCTATCAAACTTGGGTTGTAGATGCACTAAGGGGACCTGCATGTTATGGTCCAGTCAGAGGTCACATGGTCAGGTCAAAGGTCATTACAGGTCAAACGTTGAACGGTTAAAGTTTACGTGCAAGACTCTCTTATGACACAAAACTTTGCAACCGTGTCACACTTTTCAGTCAAACTTGGGTTGCAGATCACTAAGGGGAAGTGCATGTTATCATTCTGTTGGACTTCACATGATAAGGTGAAAGGTCATTGGAGGTCATATGTTACAGATGTTTTCAAATTCTTGAATTTGCTTTTCCTCTGTCATTTTCTTGTTTCAAACGTTAAAGTTTACCTGCAAGACTCTCTTATGACACATAACTTGGCACATGTTGCTGCAGTAGCAAGCAAATTTGGATGATAGATTCACTAGGGGTACATTCATGCTGTTGTGCCATCAGGTCACATGGTAAGGTTAAAGGTCATTTTAGGTCAAACATTAAAGTTTACCTGCAAGACTTTCTTGTGAATCAAACTTGGTTAGGGATGTACTTGGGGAAACTTTCGTGTTATTTAGTCACGGGTGGGCGAGACACAATCTTGCTATTGGCTTGTCTTGAACTCAGGATCCATATTTTGAAGAAGAATACCCCAGCTATTTAACAAAGAACTAATTGAATTTTTATATTTATGGCCTCCTCTCAGGGTCAAATTCACTTTACTGTAAGGTTCAATTCATATTGGAGGAAGAAAAAATCCTTAAATATGTTTGCTTCTCCATAAGGAATACTACATTTTTATGAATGGGACCAGTTTCCTTAAGGCTAATAGAATTCTAATGATTTAAATCAGCTTGATTCAGAGTTTTGTCATACTTTTGGAAGAATATATGATCATCATTTATGTCTATTGTAATGACTTGCATTATTATTTATCTTAATATGGAATCTATGACATTTGCAGCATTTTGCTTTATCTTTGTTAAACTTTGCTCATAATAACCTGGTTTTTTAAATTTTTTAATAGTGTACTATCAGCTACGTGGATGTCATCAATCCAGTTAAAGATAGACAGGCTGAGCTAGAAGAGAGATATCACTTCACTTGCAAGTGTGTGAAATGCATAGATGAAATCAATGTGAGTTTTAAGGCTATCACATTTTTTTCTTGAATTCCAGTCACATATTATTTATTTTAATCCAGACTTTTATGAGTTCAGCTATTTTTGATGGCATTTTTGATGGTATCACTAACTCACCCAAATTATAAACAATATATTTGACTGTTGTGACAGTTCTCAGGTTGGTGTGACTTTGCCTTATTTCCCTTCATTTGTCAAAACTCTGATATACTTCTGAATCATAAAAACACCTCACATGAGATATTACTCATATTTGTAATGCAGAGCCTATTGCTAACAAGCAATCTAATCTGATCAGACAGGTACATTTTTCCCAATACAATTTTATTGTTTTAAAGTTATGTTCTTTTATCCAAATTTGGTTGTGTATCTGGTAAAGATTTATCCATTGTAGCACACCACCATGCACTAAATGTGCAAGAGTTTGAATCAGTAAGATGATTTCCAATGTGCACATGGAAATTTGTTCTGTTCATATAGCATGCATGACAAGGTAGTAATATGCAAAAAGCAAAATTACCATTATTGCATAACATATTTTGTTGATTCCAAAATAACCCACCTTCTTCATATTTTAGGAATTGAAGCCAGATGAAGCACCCATAGAAGGCTTGAAGAAAACCCAGGAGAAAGTACAAGATGCAGAGAAAACACAAGATATCCTTTGTTAACAGTAGCTGCCATGTATAGAAGACATCTTTATTCATGGATATTGTTCTATCTTTCCTTTGCTTTGTCAAAACCATAAACCAAAATCTTTGGCAGATCTTCGGCTGAGAGTTGAAGAGGCTTTGACCAGTATCCTACATTATCAATATCCTTTTGCTAAAAAATATGAAAGAATTTATAAAAGCAGTAGCAGTTTTGATCAACTGTATATGAGAAGAAAGGTTGTGAATTGTGGAAATCAATGTGTTTTTTGTGACAGTTATCACAAACTAACCCTCACGTAACTGTTCTTTATAATCTCACGTTTCCCCCATCTTCTATATTGTTGACTCTCTCTTTTTTCCTGAACTCATGGAGTTCATGTGAGTTCTCTCCTTTTTCTGATGTTCCCATTCTGTTCCCATATGTAATCTTTTTTCCCCCTGTATTATTCCCCTCCCATTCCTTGTAGCTTTTGTCAGAATTATCTCCATTCATAACTGCTTTTCTACACGGGTTACACATTTCTTAATGATAATTTCACATTGGCCAGCCGTGTTACAGCTATGTGAACCCTACGTGAAGCCGATGGTCTCCTCAAGTAGTCTTCTAGCAAATCACCATCTCCTAGTGAAGCTCCGAGACAGAGCATTTGATGCATGTATTGACACACAATCATGGGAGAAGGCTGCCCAGATTGGACAACTGAACACACAGCCATACAGGTGAAAATGAAAGACATGCCAGGGGTTGTAGAAGTATATTGATCAAATGGAATGTGAATGTAACTATAAACCCTGTTAGATCGAGCTGCCATAGAACTTATACTAAAAAACGAGTTTAAACTTCCCCATGCAGAAGGTTTATCTACATGATTAAACCAGCCCCTTTGCAATTTGAATATCTTTGTATTCACTAGGACATTGACACATGTTGTTGAACTTAATTTCTGCCAATATTTCAAACCATTATGAACTTGAGTTTTTGCTCATCTTATCTGTATTGCTTGCTGTAGATATAAGAATTTGGGAATGAACCTTCATATTTACTGCATTCACAGTGACTAAATGTTTATTTTTGTGCTATTCAGGCATCACTATGGTCCATACCATCCCAGTCTAGGGATTCATCTACTGAAGATGGGTAAGCTACTACTGTACCTGGAGAGACTACAGGAGGCTCAAAGATACCTCAGAGAGGTAAATATTCTTCCTAATTGTTTGGCTATTTTCATTCATTTGTGCAGAGGTACTATTTTTCCTCAGCTGCTTTAAGTGGTCTGAGTTTTTAATCCAGTCGAGTTTTGCACTAGTATAGTGGCCAAGTCACCCCTGGCAATGATCTGTCTTTAGATCAAAATTAATTTGTTGTTTTCTGAACATTTAGATTCAGAGTAAAAAACAAGTTAGTAACCTTGATATAAGTTAGCTAGGACAATAGACCAACAAGTGCTCAATCAATAATGGATGAATCTGATCTAGTTTTATCCTTGCTCTGATATTGCTAGAGACAGAGGCAGTAACCTTGCTCACAGGGTAATACTATGTATGACCCGATGTAGGGGACTACCAAATCAATAATTCTCTTTTCATTACAGAGAACCAATTGAGGAATACATATGACACCCATTCCCCTATATCCGTTTGTCCAATTGTGACCCTCCACCACAAAATGACCATTAAGTTGCAATGATAATTTTTGAGTAAATGGCTAAAATAGAGAGCTTGGGGTTGAAAAGTTTTATTTAGGTTTTTTATATTTTCTTCATCTTCATCTTCATCTGTAGAAGCACAGGCAACTGAATTGGTGTATCATCGTACTTGTAGAATTGTGCAGTTGTATGTACAGTGCTGTGGAAAATCTAATCTATGTGCAGTTAAAGACTGATAGTTCATTTGTTGATCTGCCATCTGACCAAATTTTGGAGATAATTGTTATGTAGAAATGTGTTTTGGAGCCAGTTGTTATGTTATGTAGAAATGTGTTGATCTGCCATCTGACCAAATTTTGGAGCTAATTGTTATGTAGAAATGTGTTCTTCTTTTGATTTAAAATTACCATTTGGGGAAGAATTTTGAAATAAAAGTATGCCAGCATGCTGGGGAAAACCTGCACTTTACCATGTGTATATAACTCAGAAGTCATTCGCTCTGTGGCTAGCTAAACACAAGTTTGAGTCTTTTCTGATAATCCTTTCATAGTCAATACTAGGTAGTTTTCATTCAGCCTTTTATTGAGACAGTCAATAGGACACCAGTGTGGCACCCCTGAATGGTGACTCCTCTTTACATCCCGTTTTCTCTATTATTCTAGTGATGTCCCTGTCTGATAAGCTCTCATTCTAAATGTAATTTCAAAGGGTTTTCATGGATTTGACAAGGCAAGCTATATATCATTCAAAAGCTTAGAGTTCAAGCGTTCAGATAATGTTAGAATGTAAAATTTCCGACATATTTGTTGTTTTGTGGTGAAGATTCACAGTTGTTTTCTTTCAACCTCTAGGTATTTGCCATCTTTTTATCAATTCATTCTCCCACAACGTAGTCTTTGCCTGCTTTTGATAGTTTTGAAAGCGGTTTGATACTCAAGGTGGCTATGCAATACAGTGTATAGTATTTTTATTTCTATTTTTAAAATTTAATTTACCGATGTTCATGTTTCATTCATTCTTTGTTTTTGTTTTTTTTCATTTTGGTTTTTTTTAAAAATTTTTTTATTTCAGGCAGAGACTGTGTTGGAGATAACACATGGCAAGCAACATTCATTGATGTTGACGCTAGTTCAAGAACTCCTCCTCAGCTGTAGATGACACCCAAGAACTTTCTTGAAGGTCGACCCATCTATCAGTAATTGCAGGAGTATGTCCAGCAGCACTCCATAATGTTAATCTTAAAACAAGAACTTCTGTGTAGCTATAAATGGGTAACAGCTTTCCCGAAGGTCAACATTTTTGTATGCAACTGCACATAACAAATGACCTGCAAAATTCCCCAATGTTAACCTTCAGAACAGAATAGTGAGCAGTGACATGTAATAGCTTGAGCTTCTTCAATCTTGTATACCAGTCACAGGAAAATGGGAAGGGATAGTTCAGCCAAATTTGGCAGAAGGTTGGCCAAAAATGCCCTGTATGCAAATTAGGAATCCTCAAATTTTCAAGTTTTCTGTAACAAGAGGAACATGTATGATGTTTTGCTCCTTTACCCATCTTCTTTCAACATGAGCCATCAGAGGCATCCTCAAGATAGGTTTCGGGTGGGGGGGGGGGGGGTGTGGGAGTAGGAAAATGAAAAATCATCATCATCATCATCATCATCATCGTCATTTCATCATCATCGTCATTATCCTCTTAATACAGGATTAAGTTATTTTTCCATTCTGCTTATTTGTTATATATGGTTATCTATTTCATAATATTTGGGGCTGCCATATTTTCAAGCACATTGCTTATAATGGCAGTCCTTCTTCTGCAAATAATCTTATTTTTAATTAAATCTTATGTTTAACTGAATTACAAAAAAAAAAAAGAATTGAAAATTTATTCATTTGTTTGTAAATGATTATTACAAATACTTTGTGTTATGATTCATTGTAAAAATTCTTTGGTATTTTATTTTACGTATATTATCTGAAAAATTTGTACATATATCAATGCAGAAGAAAATAAATAAATCAAATCAAATCAAGAATTAGTATATTTCACTCCCTTTTACATAAATTCCTTGTACATGTATCAGCAGATCAGAAAAACATGTTATGTGTTGATAGCTGTTTACTTGATAAACAAATCCGGGTCCGACAACTTAAAGGTGAAACTGAACTTGATGGGACACAGGGCAAAACAGCATATACATGTATCGTAAATGTAAGTTACATTTGTCACGATCAAAGGTATTCTTTGCGTTAAATTTTGTGAAGATCAAGTTAGGTATGCATTTTTTTTATATCTTCCTTTTTTAATACACTAAAACATCACCTCAAACTATGATTCTTCTTGGATTTTTGTTTCTTCAGGGCATATTTTTCTTGGAATGAAAGAAACAAGAGTGTGAATGAGTACGAGTATGCAGAAAGATGAATTAGAGATAGAGAATGAGAATAGTCACTGAATATTGAAGAGGGAAGGATGAGAATGTATGACAGAAGGTATGACAGCATGACAGGGAATTTTTTTTTTTTTTCCGGGGCTACTCTTTGAGCCCACCCACCCAAATTTTCTACATTGTATTACAGTTTACATTGGACCCTATGAGAATTTCAGGGGCTCTTTTTTAGTTTTCCAGGGCTCATTTTGGCGTTTCAGGGGCGAATTCGCCCCGAGCCCCCGTGTATTTTTTCCCCTGCAGCATGATGGTGCAAGTTGGAAGTACATGTACTGTATGAGGACAAGTATTATGTAGTATGCATATTGTGAAAGGAAAAAGCAAAGAATGAATTTAGAAGATACCGAGGTAAAGATGAAGATTTGAAAGATAGACGAGTCTAACTCACTGCAAGGCTAAATGACACATGGTTCCTCAGTGTTGTTCTTAATATTCTGCAATACTACTTCCAGCCTTCCTTCTCAACTCTTTGTCATGTTTACCCCTGAAACCCTTTTCCCCTGCTAATAGATTCAAGTTTCCACATCATGTGTCACAACTCTTTCTAATCACACATTCACTTCTCCTATATATCCCCTTCTTTCCCCTGAATCATACACGCAAAACACAAAATTCTCTCTCTCTCTCTCTCTCTCTCATTTTCTTTGCCTACATTCTGGAAACTCATCTCCTTTCCTCCTGTTTCCATTCATCTTCATTCTTTCTCTTTCACTCTTTAAGAACAACAGTATTCTTTCACTCTTAAAAACTAAGTACTGACCTATGATTATTTCATTTGAACCCTTTTCTTTCCTGTCAACACATCAATGATTCATCACAACTTTTTTTTCAAAAAGATAATTACCTTTAATCTAAAATTAATTATCTTCTTAACAAAACAACAACAACAACAACAAAAATCCATTTTCCATTCAACATAAACTTGTTTCAGAGTGTGGGTTGTCTCTTTCTGGTCTTTGATAATCTGGAGAAGTAGTGTTGACTGATGTAGAAGTATCCACATGAGTTTTGAGGAAGTTTCTCCAGACCTGTAAAATAATGAAAAGATAAAGCAAACTGGTCAGAATATATTTCAACAGCTTGTCCTGACACCCCTTTTGAACAGTTTTCAAGCACAGCTACATAAAAATTTAAGATCTAATGCACAACTAGCAATCGCCCCTTGAATTTCCAAAAGAGCTACTAATGGTGGAGGCATAAAAGATATCTAAATTTCACATGGCACATTCAACTCTCAAAGCGACAGGCCACTATTTTGTTCATGGCAATGTCATACGTTATCTATTCCAAAGCTAATTACTCTTCACAGTTCAGGTAGAACAGCAACCACTTTTCTTCCACCTCTCCTCCTTTTAAGTCTCCATCAGAAATGCCAACTTTTTATCAACTTTTGTTATATTTTTATAATCTATGAAAAGAAGTATTACGAGTGGAAAAGGGGTATATCCTTCTTTACAGCCACAGAACTGCATGGTAACAGTTCAGGAAAAATAGTATTTTGCTTGAAATCTGCAGTATTTTTTCTACAAAAACAGTATAAAATACTGCAAAACAGAACAGTTTGCATCACTGCATGGTAAAGAAGCTGTTACAAGTATCAGATTGAAGAATCTCATCCATGCACTGGTGTGCCTCAGATAGAGAGTTCAAGAGGAAAAACTGAAATCATCATGCTCTTGTACACAGCCCCAGATAATCACTGCAAAATTCACATCTGCTCGATTGAGTTTCTCCATGTCTCCCCCCCCCAACATCCATTTTATTTCAGAAGATACAGCCAACCCTGCACAAGTCAAACTCGCACAAGGTATGTTGAGGGCATCCACAAGACCCCTCTCTTTAATCATCTATTGTTTCATTCTCCCATGTAAGTCGAATTTAGTCTGAGCTGAAGCTATTTCAAAAGTCCCTGCAGATTGACTTATGCTAGGTTGACTGTATTTGCTCAAGGTAATTCCTTACAACATCCAGTTTACTATCCATTAATTATGCTTTCATAAAGAGAGAATACAGTAACACATGCTTACCTATTCTGTTTCAGAATCTCTAAAGGCACATGCCCCCATAGCTATAACAAGATGGTTTCCTATGTCTGAAAAGAAAGAACATTTATGTAAGTCAACTCATCAGACATTACATTACATTTATTATATTCATGGTTACCTCATAGAAAGCTAGTTAATGGTATTCCTCAGAGGATTAGCGAAACGGGTAGGTTGGAATCAAGAAGGCCATCTTATGGCTTTCATTTGGCAGAATCAAGCATCACTGGAATACCAAACCATTGATAAAAATGTCATTGTACTCTAAAAAAGAAAAATCATATAATAACCAATTCTTTGTGTCGAGTCAAAACTTGAATGTTTTACCCCCCCCACGAAATTCTTTGTGTCGAGTCAAAACTTGAATGTTTTACCCCCCCCCCCCCATCACGAAATTACAGGAAAATACAAAAAGACAACACAAAATCAGTGAATAATAAGTCTTAAAGAAGATCAAAGTTTGGTTAAAAAATCAATGCATTCTGCAGAAGCTGATAGTGTTCATGTTTTGAAGTAACTGTCCTCAGACAATTAGCTTCATCTCCAGCCATAAGAAATACAACTTACCCTAATTTGAGACAGACAAGATGTTGAAGCTGGATCTGTGGCATCAACAAAGACACATAGAAGTCCATTACAAATGGGTTTAGTCAAGTGACTTTTTAAAATCCTTATGTGCTTTACACAGGGGTGAATACATATACACCATTCTGTGCAAGCTACATGAATGAGTGAAATTAAATTGCATTATCAATGTAAAAAAGATATTACCATAAAAAAATCTAGGACCTGGCCAAAGCTTTTAATTTCGCTTTTCCACTCAGCTTGTGTCAGAACGGCATATTTATGCCGACAATGTTTATCTTCATGCTATATCAGAGAGATTCCCATTGCATTGTGCAAGTCATCATTCGCAAGCCAAGGGGGAAAGGAAACGAGTTCATGTATTTCCATTTTTCTCTCTCTTTCATATTCTCTTTGTTCTTCTAATTCTTTCCCGTAGTTATGTTGTATTAAAGACATTGGTTAACATTGTTATGATTTTAAGAAATCTTGTTTTGTTACTTGAAAATGGGATAAACATAAGGGTTATAGTGTAAAAATACCAGTCTGAAAGTTTCAAAGTATAATATCCACAGGAAGTATTTTTAAATATAAAAAATGTGAACCAATGTTTGAAAACTATACGAGGGTCGGCTGCACAGAATAGACATAAGGAGTGCGCATGCGCGTATGACTCACCTTACCCTACTATGTGTATTGGCGAATCACGCGGCGGGAGGCACATAACGGCATTTTCAAATTCAAGCAAAGTGGTCCTCTTAGTGATTGTCTAGTGAGACGAAGGATAATAAAATCGCCGTTTGCATCTAACTTACACTTTTTCATTCCAAATTATGGTTGGTTTCAGGGTTTTTGAGTACAAATACAAGTGCTCAGAGCCTCATACACATGTTTCATCTTAGTTTGAGAATTTTTTAAATCAGCTACTCACAAAGTTAGCCAATGCCTTTAAGTGGTATATAAATGTTACATATTACATGTATTATTATATCAGATATCAATGTTCAATATTCACCTTGCCCACACTTCACTGCTCGACAGATCATGTCCAGCATAGTACATCTGTAATGACAATTGAAACAGATTTGGATTATATTCAAAAGGTATAAAGTGAAAACAAATCGCTCGATCACTAAAATGATTAATGATTCTCATTAAGTATGAATGCATTTATTGCTTGATTTGATTTATTCAACCATGGTAAAATCTTATATCAGTCTAAAAGACTGCTCTTCAGCAAGTCCGTGTATGTTTAGACTAATTTCAGTAATTAGTAACTAACCTTGTGAAATGCAAAAAAAGTTGAATTCATTGTTTGAGAAGATTGACCTCAGAGATTTCAGAGTATGACATCAACAAATACTCAGGTGGATCACTCGAAAATACATCATAGGTCAAAGTTCACAGTGATGTAACCTTCCTACTACAATGCACATGTGATGTTATGATGTTAAAAAGTCATGCTGAATCACACATGGAGAGGATATGAGATGGACATGTTTGCAAAACCTTTAATATTACAAACAGAACTTCATCAAATGTGCATGCATTTTAACTAAAGCCTGAAAGCCTCATTGTACATAAACTTTGTAGGACACTATTTCAGGAATGAGAAAGAGGATACTCATATTTACCATGATCCTCAATGATATTCCTCCACCCTCCACAGCATTTCCCCAAGGGTCAAGGTGACGCAGTCAAGGTCATGCAATGATTTCAGAACCTCGGTCAGATGACGATACCATAGGTCACTGAGAAATATAAATGAGAATAAGGATCTCATGAAATATACAACATTGGTGATATATGTCGAAAGGATGGTTATTTTAGAAGCAGAGCTCAGTCTATAAGAGGGTAAAACGAAAATAATCACAATGGATTCATACGGGGACATTCGATAGTATCATCACTGCTCTGTACACATTCTACTAATATATTTAGAGGTATCAGAAGCTAACTAATACCAGTTCCCAATTTCGCTTTGTTAAGTTTCTACATGACAATGTATTAGGATTTTGTTTTGTTTTTCTTTCCTGTCTTGAAGTTATCATTCCTTTACAATCATTAAAGACAGTAAACTATCACTTATCACTTAGTATGAAATGTATATGCAAGATGTTTTACAACACATTGAAAAAATAAACTCAAATTTACCTGGATCCTCATCAATATTCCTCCATTCTCCAGATCATTTCCATCAAGTTACAGAGTCAAGGTCTACTGATGATGTCAGAGCCCCTGTCAGGTGATGATGCCACAGGCCACTGAGAGACAGAAATGAGAACAAGAATCTCATGAAATACACAACATTGGTGACAAAATATGTCAGAAGGATAAAATTTCAGAAGCAGAGCTCAGTCCAAAAGAGGGTAAAACGAAAATAATCTCCATGGATTCATATGGGGACATTCGATAGTATCATCACTGCTCTGCATACATTTCTACTAAAAAGTATGCTCAAAGGTATCATGAGGTGGAACATCTCCAACAACTCAAGTTTTGCCTGAAATCCCGACTTCTACAAAGAGAGAACAAAGATATATTCAATATCTCACTATGTGTTTTCTTAGCGTACAAATTAACACTTTGCATGAAATGTATTCAGAATGTCTAAAAGCCTGACTTTCATAGGTAGCTGAATGCAATGCACTTACATGAAATACAAGCTGTGGAGCATATGAGTGATCATAGGAAACGTATTGAAGGCCCTTGGCACTAAATGACAAACCTGCAGCTGAATGAAAAATTAAAACAAAAGGAGAGAAAAAAAGAGAGACAATCTTTTATAAAAATGCGCAGGAAGCTTAAATGGCACTGGGTGAAGGAATTATCCCTTCCTTACGACTTAGTCTTTTGATGGCTTAATTTCTTTTTATAATGACCAGGTTATTAGCTTCCATTTTATGCACCAACAAATAAAGAGCAACAGTAAAGAGACAAACTTGATAACCTTCTTCATGGACACCAACCATTGATATAATCATACTTTTCAGCAGTACGTGATAGTACCAAGAAAAAAAAAAAAAAAAAAAAAAAGGAAAAAGGGGAAATTATCGCCTATTTCAACATGATTGTCACAACATCAGAAAAGTCTCCAGAGCAAAGATCAGAACTTCAGTATTATCATGGTTGATCAAAAACACGGACCTGAAGTTGTAATATCATCATCTCCTTGCTTCTCTTTGAATGTAATGTGTTAAGTTACCTTAAACTGCTTGTGCTAGTAACTTCTTTTAATTACCTTTGAGAACATAAGTGGTTGCTGATTGCACATGTCAGTAGAAAGGTGAAGAAAACCAACTGAAATGGAAAGAAAACAACGCATTTAGTCAACTTTTCATCCTCCTGTACCTCAGGAATATGTATTCAGATGTATCTACATAGGCACAAAAGGTGTGCATAAATGATAGGCTCTGGTTAGCTGCAGTGTAATGCTTGCTGTAACTTGGGCAATGCCTTTGGAGATTTTGTATACTCAGATAGCATGTATTCATCAGATAGAGCTAATACATTTGGCATCATATTGCCTTCTTCATTGATTGAAAGTGTGGATCACACCATCATCCTTTGAACACAGCCATCTGGGTTCTTGCAAAATGCATTTTGGGCGATCTAATTTACGTGTTTATTTCAACTTTCATTGAAAGCCCCTCAAAATCATATATATGTACTTTACTTTCCTGTTACCATGTATTATGATTATATCTTACGAAAATAAAGCTGAATTAAAATGAAAAGTTTGTTTGTTTTTCCTGTAGTATCTGAACCATCTATTCTATTCAAATATGTTATGAAACAAGAACTTACATTGTATCTGTTGTTGATGGCTGCATTGTAGAGAACAATATTCATCACGAGGTACTACGTTTTACACTCCTGTTGTTGACACATCATTGAGAACAAGCAATGATGTGAGATGGTGATGATGAAGTTGATACCCCATAGGTACATTGTATAGCATTTATAAATCAGTGTTCCTCTGTCACATACTGTTGGCTCCATTTTCCTGAATGTTACCAAGACGTGATTAAAACAAATTACTCAAATTTGCACCATGACAAAATTATCGTGTTAGGGCAACTTAAAACTACAAGAAGGTAACAAATACAAATTGACTGTAACACTTACAATAACAATTTCACAGCTACAGGCATCCATCATATGTGCTAGTTCACCGAGGAAGGCTTGAGTGTATCAGTACATTCTCACATCAGTAAAAATCAGAATTACGTCCCTTGAGAATGATTAAATCATCACATACACCTGTTTGGAGTCAAATTCTTGAAACACTGGAGTTTCACAAGCTCTTTGACAACCAAACTAGAAATAGACTATCATATATCCATCTATGCCGCGTACAGATGGATTTAAATCAAAAGTCGAACATCAATCCTCAAGCTTATCACAAATAGCATCATAATCAAGCTACTGCAGAAATTTCAGTTGTATAAAAAGATTGCAACTCTTTACAAGCAAATAATTATATTTCCCTATGCTCAAAGAAAATTGACTAACCTTTAGCTACTCTCACGAACTCCAAATCAGCAGAAATTCAGCAGAAATCTGGGCTGAAAATGAGGTGGAAAATATGATCTAAATGACAACCATGTACTAACCAGACTAAACACTCCCAAAAATGAAATAACATATTTAGAAAATTATACTTTGGCTTTTTTACTACACAAAAAATTTATTGAAACATCCAGATGATTCTTTCAAAGTATCACAGAACGTTGATCTTTGAACAAACTTCTATTGAAATTTGAAGTCAGCATTCTTATGACTTTAAGAAGTGGATCTGTTGTGAGAGAAGCATCAGCTAGGAGCGAAAGACTTAATACTCAAGAGCGTCGTCAATGGTCTTCAGCTGAACTATGCTATCATCATCACTTAACTCACATGACCACCAGTCACCAGTTTCATAGCAAACTGCCGGTCTTATAGAGAGACAAAATCAATACTTTGCTGAACGCTAATCTAGTCATAAGAAAGCTACGGGTTAAAGAATGACTCACATTTTTCTACTGTGATGAAGCTCTATGCCAAGTAGGAAATCAATCAAGCCTGAAGGATGAAGAGGAAAAATATGGTCAAAATGGATTCGTAATTATATATGAAACCAATAATGGCATGTGTATTCCATAATGATGAAATTAAAGATTGCATCTTTTATAAGGTGTATACATTCACATTGATGTAGTTTCCTTTCTAAATATTGCAACTCAATGATTTTAACATGACCATGAGGATTGGATCCTTTGTGAGTGAAGCATCAGCTAGGAGCGAAAGACTTGATACTCAAAGAATGTCGTCAGTGATCTTCAGCTGAACTATGCTATCATCATCACTTCACTCACAATGTCTCCACTTATTCCATTTTTAAAGGGAATATTCAGCTGTTATAGTCAAGACATTGATAGAATAAATCACAGACCATTCCTTCCATAAAGACGTCCATGCGCGAAAAGAAAAGGCCAATTATGCATTCAATGTGATTATTGGTTTTTGTTTTTGTTTTTTTCAATCAGCATGATACTGATAGATGAAAATACCAAAATGAAGGGTATGGGTATCTCAATGTCAAATACCTTTAATACTGCGAAAGCATATCAAGTTTGTAACTTAATCAACTTACTGCATAGGAAGGAAAATAAAGGTCAGATTTTTAAAAATCTTACCATTCTTTGCAAGGTGTATCCTAATTTCTTTCATTCCTGTGTGAAAGAAAATTTTGCAAAGGATTAAGATATTATGAACAGAGAGTGACAAAGAAAAATTAGAAGTGAATTCCTTTAATAAAATATGTCTGCATCAGTCCGCCCTAGTCGCTACACTGAGTATATAATCATGATTAAATCAGTAACCATAATATTGTAGGCTCATCATATACAGACATTTTGAAAGTCCCATTTTAAAAAAACCAACTATCTCACTATCAATTTTTCTCATTTCTCAACTTTAAGACTTCCAGTGAATCAATTTAAAGTTTACAAACTTAAAATGAAATTGTCACTCACACATGGAATAAAATTACAAATAATCACCTGTAAATGGATGCAGCTCTTTACAAGCTCACTATGTCATCCAAGAGCAGACTGAGAAAAGATAAAAGGCAAAGAAAGGCATTAAAAAAAAACACCATCACTTCAAACTTTCAAACAAAGCATGTGATTGACTAAGTCTGCAATCAGTCTGCCCTAGTCGCTACACTGGGTATGTAATCATGATTGAATCAGTAACCATAATTTTGTAGGCTCATCATTAGCAGACTTGCATCTCCAAAAGGCCAGCAATGAAATTCAGTTTTAATAATGTCTTTTAGCAAAGAAGAGCTGAATCAGACAATTTCACCAAGGTTCTTTCCACCAAATAATTAATCTCAACATGGAGTCTCTGCACTTTGTACAAGTTTCTTGGCATGAAAAATTCTTAAAGCTTCTAGGTTTACAATGAAAAATATAAATAAATGTGTTAAACACATGACAATTTATGAGCTAAAAATAAATGGTGAATCATGCCTCATTTAGCTAGCCATGAATCAATTTGTTTCTGAGTTTCCTTTGAAATTGTATCCACCCACCCAAATTAAAACAACTTGTAGATTTGCAACATGGGAAGTGAACAGTAAAAGTTCATCAATTTACCCGATCTTTTGAAACATCAATTTCTCCATCCAGATTGCCTAGAAGAGTACAAAAATGAACGAAAACTAAATCAAAATGCAAACACAGCATGTGGGAGGTTCTAGAACATCAAAAGCACAGAAAACAGAGATGGAAAGTCTAGATCAGTCCGCCCTAGTCGCTACACTTGGTATATAATCATGATTAAATCAGTAACCATAATTATGTAGGCTCATCATATGAAGGACTTTCCAGTGAAATGTAATAATATTTTCATAGGTATAATGTTATATATTTCGATACTGTCAAAACATTTGCAAGAAACTGTACATCCATTTAAATGCATAAAAGCATACAGGATGAGTTAAACACCCTAAATGTTCTGATTTAAATTGAATAAGAAATACATCTAAAAAATACACAAACTTAGCTAGAATTGACTTCAGAAACATCCTACTTTAATTTGCTATCTCTATACACCTTAAGGGGTTTTCCTTCATTTTTCCCAGTAAGATAATCATTCGTAAAATAAAATCAATCTCACCTTAGCAGATAAGACAAAGGAGGCCTTCCTTCAATTACTTTAATGAAGAAAACTGGAAAGGGGATGGAAAAAGAGAGTAAAAAGTTTGCTTACATAATGCTATCAACTTTTTTAACAAGTGTGTTCTGAAATATCAGATAACAGTGTACCTCAGTGATCTTGGTGGTTGTATGTCGTCACTCAAGCAGTCGAGAGTAGCAAATAATGTCATCATCGATACACTCTTATTTAATCTGAATCTCAAAAATAAAATCCTCCTCACATATATGAAGAATTCTAACTCATCAAAATGTATATCCGAAAAATTACAGGCAAATATTCAGACTGGCAGTCAGGCTATTTCAACTGACTTGTAATGAGAAATACAAACAAAAATCAATAATCTGTGAAAATATCTACTTACATCGTTAACTGAGTTGATGTTATCCATTTGACATTGCAAGTAGACAAAGCTGAAATGAACAGCACAAATCATACACAAATGAATATTAGAAGCACTATATATTTAGTTTGAATCACTTGAACAAACTCTTCAATGAACAAGTGGTACCTCAGCGATCTTGGTGATTTGTATGTCATCACTCTAACAGTCAAGAGTAGCAAATACTGTCATCATTGATACACTTGCTTTCCAATATCAAATTTCAGATTTTGTGTTTCAATTATACAAAAACTTTTATTAGAAAGACATAATATCACAGCTTCATCACATACTATTTTACAGTGTCACTGTATGACAAGTTCTGCCAGGCCAAAAGGGTCATGTTTTGAGCAAGTAATTTCATCTTAAGTTTCATCTGCAACTAATCTGATCATAACACAGCTGGAAAGTCAAACATACCTTGATTACTCTTGGTATCCAGTGATAAATGGCAATCAAAAACACCAAAGTTCTGCAAAACAACAACAAAAAATCCTTTTTTATCACAGAAAAAGAAGGGAAGAAAATATTCTGTTGCATGTCATGTCTTGAAAAAGACAAGGAAGAAGCTTATCAGCCAGACATCCCACCATAACAGGTGGAAGGCCCAGCAGAAACTTCGATCTGGAGGGAAAAGAAGTGGCTAGAGAAGAGGAGGGTTAGCGTGCCCACCCAGTGGGTTAGCGTACCCCAAAATAATCTTCACACATTGGAGTCATAAAGAGGAGGTTTGCGTACCTTCTCACTACTACCCAAGGAAGGCAGCCAATATAGGAGAGGGATGAGATCCTGAGCCTAAATTGCCCAAAAGTGTGTGATCAAGATAAAACCCTTTGATAGATGTACCGTCTTGGTCCGGATCGGACAAGTGGGGACGTAGATAGATGGCAGTGTGGAGGGTTAATTCCAATCATGCTCATGGAAAGGAAGGAGAGGGTCACTCCAGCTGAAAGCATAATAGGGGTAACAGAACCATTATTATTATGGATCTTGCTGAAAATGCAAGAGGTTGTCTAGCAAAAGAATTCACCCATTGTGATATGACTGATTTTAGATCAGCATTGATTTCTCTGGGTTACAGCAATTTATACAGCTTATTAACAGCAAAAATTGTTATGAAACGAGATCCTGCGATGCATCAGTAGCCATGGTCACATAGACACTCGTCATTGATTGATCTCAGAGTCCCTATCTTGGCTTAACATCATCATAGCATACAGGATGCACTAATATCCCATGCACTTTAGATGAGAGAGGAGCAGGAATTTGGTTGTAACTAAATAAACTAGGGGGGGGGGGGGGGGGAGGAAGACTTTTGGAGGACTGAAAATTTTTCTACACCAGATAGACACTGTGTGAATCAGCAGTCCCTGAAGTATGGAAAATCTCGTAGCTATCCCAAATTCTAAAGAGTAGATCTTTTATTGTTGCTTTAAATACTTATTGCTATCAATGTTTACATTTTGTCAATGTTTTGGTGCATACTGAATTAGTCAAATGCTGTGTTGAAAAATGCGCAACTGAAACTTCATTTAAAAAAAAAAGATCTTCTGCCTCATGTAATCAAGTCTTTCTCTTTTTTTCCAGGCTATTTGAATTAATATTCCAAATGTTTTTAAGGTGCAAATACAGAACCACAGGTCCTACAATTTAATGCACCATGCCGTTATGGGACAAAGACAATTACATCTTTGTATTTCAATGAGTAACTAAACATACCATCTCTCTATCTTTTCATCATCTTCCAATCAGCACCTGCAGTTTAAAAAAAAAGGGTAAACAGTTTCAATAATGTAATGTTTCATCATCTTTAACATTATAGCCAATCAAGTAGTGACACATCAGTCCTATCGATCCATTGTTAACTGAGTTGATAATCATAGATTACATCAGTTGTCCCTATCAGATTTGTCATCATCTGTGCCACTTATTCAGGTAAGGATTGTACATGTATAGTCCTTGCACCCCCCCCCCCCAACCCCATACATGCATTGTAATGAAACATGTACTTACCTTTACAGCTGGTATATCTCTTTCATCATCACCACGTTTGACTTCCATCTTGCCTGCAACAGAAACAATAAATAGCTGCCTATTACACATACACACACAAAAATTCTCTTTCTTGGTCATTCCAAAGAAATTTCCACACATTTCGATACATTTCATAAGCCCCTGTATCAGTTCTGGTTCATTTTATCTGCTAGTTACTTCTGGGAGTTCCACTTAAGATCTTTTAATTCATTTACAAAAACCACACAGAAAGATGTTGGTACAATTTACAAAAATAAAAGCCAACACATGGAATCATATCAATTCCTACTTTTCTCTTTGTTTTAATTATTCTTTTCACCCAAGTTCTAAAAGGAAACTCTTTCCTTTAGGAACTTGGGTGAAATGTCTATTTCTTCTTCTATTAAGAAACTGTGTGTAAAGGTTCTCGTAAAGAGAAGGAAATTTAGATACAATACCGGAAAAATACACAGGGGCTCAGGGCAAATTCGCCCCCGAAATGCCATAAAGAGCCCTGGAAATGTAGAAATTTTGGGCTGGTGGGCTCAAAAGTAGCCCCGGAAAAAAATAATTACTTTTTCCCCTGTACAATACAGACCAATAACATATCACACCAGCCTTGCAGCAAAATCCAACTAGTTAAAAACACATCAATCTTGATCAATTACACAACAACTTGTGACAGAAAACAATGGGTTTGGTAGGAAGGGAAGAATAGGGTGGTAGTGAATAAGATGACTTGTCTTTAGTAAATATGAAATCTTTCATTCATTGGATCAGTAAAAGGCATGCACATTCTCAACACTGGCCACAGAGACCATCAGTCGAAGCGCGGATACATGCATTCATCATGTCCAATGTTAGCTTCGAGCATATACGCAGGTATTTCATCATTCTGCAGTTTGGGTTTATAATGTGATATGGGCAGAGATAAACATGATAAGACTATGAATGACAAGGCCAAGCAGTGATCTGGAATCAAAGTACACGTAGGTGGACTTTACTGAACACAACACTGCTGCAAATACAAGTAGATCTGCACATTCAAAATGAATTTCTACTGTAAAGCAAAACACTCATTCAAAATAGACATTGAAAATACCTTGAAAAGAGTTCTAGCTGAGTGAGTACATCTAAGTCTGGTCTTTCTCCAACTATGAACCTGAAACAAGTGATGAAATTTGAAATTCAATGAAAACTTCATTTTACATTGAACTTGCAAAATAATTATTTTTTATTTCTTTGTTAAATAAAAGCGCATTCTTATTTTCTTATGCTATAGCAGAATGATATACAGTCAACTCTGCCTAAGTCGAATTTCTTGGGACTGAAGAAAATGTTTCGACTTAGAGAAAATTCGACTTATGAGGGGTCAAAAACAATAGAAAATAAAGGAATGGGACCCAGTACAGACCTTCGACTTAGGCGATTATTCGACTTATGCAGAGTTGACTGTAATTAATACTGATGGTGTTGAAACATAATGATTTAAGCAATTTCAATGCTTATACAAAATATTACTCAAGTAGGAAAAATGTTTCATTAAACAATGCCATATTGAGTTTACATTAATCTAAATCAGTAAAACATCAACAGACTTCACAAACATGCATTTATTCACCATATTGACAGATTTAGCTTGTAGGTACTCAGAATCAATGCCAACTCTATTTTTAAAAAAGTAAGCAATTGTATCCTGATAACCAGTTTACTATTTGCAACACTGAAACACATTCATTACCATGGTAATGGGTAACATGATGCCCGATGCTGCAAATCAGATGTTTTCTTTATTGGGGGGGGGGGGGGGGGGGGGCTTTCATTTTAACCATTCTTTTTTGAATACACATATTTTCTTTCCATTATAATCGGTGCAGTTCATGAAAATTTTCCCATCTCTTCAGACCTAGTAAAATTCACTCTGCTCTGACTGACATAGATTTACGTTGCCATCTTATTTCTGAACCAAGGAGGAGATTGCGAGAATATGGGACTGGAGCAGAAAACGAGGAGTATTAATGCGTCTTAACCCATTCGTGACAGGAATTATTTAAAGCCTAATTTGATCAGCTTTTATTCTTCAAATTGGCAACACCAACATTTTTATTTTATTGCTACATTTTTCCTATAAAATGTCATGTATCTGAAATGAATATAAATTGACAGAAATTATGAGAAGTCAAAAAGTTGCCAATTTGCAGGGGAAAACGGTGATTTTAAACTTTCTATCACAATGTCAATTTAAGGATTTTAATGCTTATTTTCCTTTAAAAAAATTTCAGCATCAAACAACGAATATTGATGCAACCAAAATGGGCACAGTTTGTGTAGAATTTTTTGCTCTTTCTGCTCATGTATTTGGTATGATTTTTAGGGCTTTGCATCAAAAGATATTAGGCCAAACCACAAAATGTGGACCTCTGCCATGAATGGATTAAAATAGCAACAAACAATTACTTCAATCTGATTGCATACCTTACTTCATGCCATATGGTATGTCTTCCGGCCATGGTCTCTGGAAAAGCAAAACAAAAAAATTCTAATGAACACTTGAAATAAGAGTACAGTTGTGACAAGTTAAGAGGATGGTATTCGAGTGACACATCAGTCCTATCGATCCATAAACTGAGTTGATAATCACAGATTATATCAGTTGTCCCTATCAGATTTGTCATCATTTGTGTCACCCATTTGCTCGCTGAAAGCCCCAATTTGTTTTCCTTCTTCCCTTTTTCTGTGTATGGTCAGTATTTTTTTTCTCTCTAAATGTCTATTCAGCATACACTCTACTAACAGAAAAAAAACCCAACAAAATATTCAAAACAAATTAAGGCAATTTCCAATCGATTTATATAAAAATAACCATTGCAATTACAAATCTTTCTGCACCAAAGTGTCTTTCCAACTTTTCAAATGAATAAATACACAATGTACATTTTCTCTTGGATGAATCCTACCATAAGGCAACTCTATTTCATATCAGTACAATGTGGTTGGTGTGAGATCTACTTACATTACAAAACACAGGACCACTTGCCTAGTATCAGATCACACACAAGCTGCAGCAAATTCAATGGAGAGAAGGGAAATAAATGATTTAAATAGCATTCCTCTCTCATACATGTTTCTGTTGAATCAAGAGTATCTTCAACAAGTTAAGCAGCTGATACTATCAAAGCATACATTGCATCATCTTTAGTGCAATGCAGCCCGAGTTGACGCATCAGGTCTATCAACTTTTTCAGAAACAATCATAGTTTTTCAGGAGTCTTAGGCACATTTTCATCACTTGCATCAACTCGTCAAACTAGTACTATGCCCAGAATACTTTGTACATCACAAAGTTTAAAAAAAAACTGTTTACCCCCCCCCCCCCCCCCCCATGCCCAGCATCTAAAATTTTTTATTTATCCCTATTCCATTCAGTTCATTATCCAGGGCATTGGCATCAATCAAGTAGATGGGGGGGGGGGGGGGCAGTTCCACAAATTTGTTTAGGTTTGAAGACACAATAGGGTAAATTCCCCCCCCCCCCCCCAAGAAAAAAAACTACGGAAGTCTTTCATTTTGTCGGGGGTAAAAAAGAGACTCCTGAAAAAAATTGTTTTCTTTCATTTCTTAATTGCCAAACTTAGGGAATAAAAGGCTGCACCCATCAGAAAATTTGTGTCCCCAAAATAGATCAACGGCGACGTCCTGGCACCCCTAATCCAGGGGCAACCGGCACTAGGACCCTGTTCTCATTACAAGATTGGAAAGAGGAGCGCCCTATCGTGGGGTGACCCATGGCGCATGCCAGGGAGGTCCACATCTGCAGAGAGTAGTGCGATCTATCTTGGCAATCTTTGCATGCTACGGATTGCGCCATCTCCCCTGAACCACCCCCCCAAAGGTGGTCTGGTTTGGGATCACCGTCATGACCGTGGACCTCCCTGGACATGCTGGACATTGCTGGATCACCCCGAAATGACGTTGCCATGTTGTAACCTGAACTGTTACTAATGTAAGAGGTGGCACGATTTAGAGCGCGCTGGATCGTGCTATCCCTTCATGCCCTTGTTGTAGAATGGGGTCTAAGTTAGGAGTAGGACATCAACACTTCAAGTTGAACAATACGGAAAGACTTCCTTTTGCGACAGCCACCCAAACTTGCGAACGGAATAAAGCACACCTTGCATGTTGGGTGGCTGTCGCAAAAGGAAGTCTTGCTAACAATACAACTAATAACATGTGCAGAACAAAAGTTCTTAAGTTAAGCTGTATTATTAACAATGTCATGATTGCAGCATGGATTGTCAACTTTACAAATACAATTGTTTCAAGTCTCTCAATCTCAAGTCATGGACTATCTACTCTTGCTTGGCCTTGGTTAGCTAACTACTGGCCACTGCCACTGGAAATCCAGGACCAGGCTTTCATTTATTCACCCTATGGACCCAACATGCCTAACGGTAACAAAGTTAGCCCTCGAGGCTCGACCCCGAGGCCGAGGGCAATTCGAAATTAAAAATAAAATGTCCTACACTCAGCAACATTCTTTCTCTGACATGTCATGAAATCTATTCAATAGGCCTACATGAGGTTAGGATAACAGCACATGGCAGCTAAGCAATTAGTGATTTCCATATAAAATCGAATGATACAAAGTTTCTAGTTTAAACAAAATAAAATGAAGAGGGCTCTCACAGACACGTCACTTACCTCCCATCACCACGTGCAAAATGGCTAGCTAGGCGAAGAAAATGGCGGTTTCTCACTCATTATTATGCGTGGTTTCATCGTAGATGGCGCTAATGCAAAATAGATGATGGGGCAGGTACTAGTTGTTACAAACCTCTATTTGTTCAAGACCCGATTGTATAATAATGATATCTAGAATGCACCATGTTTAATATATATATTAAAAAATATATTTGTCATTTCATTTCTCAGGGATCAGGAAGCACCATCACCTTTCACCTTTTTAGATAAGAAAACGTATGTATTGTAAGTGTTACAAAGCAGCACCTTCACCTATTCTTTTAACTATATTGAAATCTTTGTTCAGATTGCAGATTTTGCATTGTATGGTATTTTATATATGTATTTTGGTTTACAATGAATGAAATTAAGATTTCTCTCTTGATTTACTATGTATGTTTATTATGTAGAAAAATATTTTATTGTCTGAATTATATTGTCGGAAAATCTGAATAAAGGCTAAAAAGCATTACAAAAAAAAAAAAAAAAAAAAAAAAAAGGTACGCAGTACGGTGGACCATGCCAACACAAAGTCATGCGTGATTGTTTAGTTGGGAGAGGGGTGCTCATTTCAGTTCAGTTCAGTTCAAAGTGACATTTATTTACAAAAAAAACCCCAAAACAAACAAAAAAACAAAACAAACATTATTTAATAATACTTCTTATGTCTCTATGCTCCTTACTACTTTTTCGTTTTGTTGACTGTTGCTAGCAAATTTTACTTTCTATGTCATGGTTGACGCCCCACCTACAATCCTATCAGAACGAGTTTAACATTTCGAACTGTAGTTCCCCTTAACAATTAGATCTTCAATTTGTCACTGAAAAAAAAAAAAGATCTGCAATTTGTTGTCTATTGTTATAATATATTTTTTTAAGTTTTCATTTTCGAGATGATACGAGAGTCGTGCATTTCGAGGCAGCGGCTGTGAAGAGTTCAGCCTAAGGATGGGGTAATGCGTTTTATTAGTATTTTTAGTGGAATTTTATTATGGGGCAGCTGCAGTCCCCAGCCCCGCCCCCCCCCCCCCCCCGCTTCCGCGGCCCCGGCTGCTTCATAATCAGGAAGTCAATGCACATTGGCCGATCGGTTTTAGTTATAGGTTGCAAGTTGACTTCCTGATTATGAAGCAGGGAGCAGGGCCGTGAGAGCGGGGGGGGGGGGGGGGGGGTCTGCAGCCGGCCCCACAATTTTCGGCTATTAAAAAAAATGTTTGTAAAAGCCTAATATCTAAATTGTAAATTGTTCATTCCAGATAGGCTTGCGAAACCATACTAAAACTACTCCCGCTAGGCTCTACAGCCAACCCGGAATCCGCCTGTTTGTGTCAGCCCCCCCCCCCCCCTCCATAAGTTCCGCGGCCCCATGAAGTGTGCATTATCATTATGTGGTCTCACTATCAGAGTATTATTGCCTTACTTCTGTAAGTCAAACTCCTACCTGTAGTTGTAATTCATGTCGAGCTTGGTATCTCGAAGGCCTATATAGTGGCTCGCATGTATTCCATGTATTGCTTTTCCCGATGCTCAGAACTGTTTGACTTAAATAATTCTGCAGAAAGTGCCATCATACATTAATAGTTTGTGTAATGTATTTATCGAATATGTATATCTTTTGCAAAAAAAAAAGATGATAAAACGGTGGACAATAGGGGGCAATAATGTTATGAAAATTGAAACACAGGAAGTAGATGTTGTCAGGCGCCTGCAGTACGCATGATGAAACATATAATTGAAGAATGAAATTCGTGGAGATGGTTTAATAATAGCTAAGAGCAGGTAAATCCCCCTGACTTTTCGCAGTAGTAGTCTAGTACATGGGAATTGCAGACTATTTGAAATACCACGTCAGTTTTTAAAAGGACACGTTAAATATTCTTCTTGCACGATCTATTTTCTCTATTGATTTCCAATGAAATTTCGGGAAGAGGTGACTAAGTGCATGTATTATGACATCCATAAGTTTACGTGTCACTTTGGTCGACCAATGATAGCGGGCCATGTTGCCGGTAATTGACCAATCAGCGTTGGCCACGATCGGCTTCTTGCACGTAAAAATCAACGTGATTCCTGTTTCATGCATCTTTCCATTCATTTTACACACGTGTACACCATAGACTTGACTGAACTCTAATTCGCGCATTGCATTCGTTCACAATCGAATCACATTACTACAGCATCTGCGTTCAATCAGCTGATCATATGTGCCTGTGAAGTCCCGTGAATACCAGAATTTAGAGGACTTTTTCTTATTTGATTCTGCAATTCATCATACTATTTTAAACCGGAGAAATGTAAGTATGGATCTATTTCCATTTTATCTATTTTGTTGTTTCCAACTGCATATAATTTTGTTTTAAAGAATCATTCTTTCTCTGATAAAGTTCTGCACTGAGACTGAGTGACTGAGTCAGACAATAAAGTTGGTCTAGTCACTTCCTTGACGTTGTTTTTGTAACGTTAGAAATTGTATATTATGTGCATTACCTATAAATTAGTCTTAGTTTAAGTGCTATAAATGAAACTCCTTGTCGAATTTATTACACGGAACTTGGAACTTGTAACAGGGTGTAACTTGTTATTTCATGTGAGCCTTGTGAGGAAAATGAAGCTGCAGTTGCATTCTGCTGGGAGTGCTGGATAATCCTGGATTGGGACTGGTGCGTAGTGGGTGTGTCCAGTTCTTGAGTTTAACCTCTCCTCATCTCTGACTCTGGGACCTGCTTCTCATCTTCAAGTTTTCAGAACAGAGCATTAGGCCTAGGACCTATGTTTGTTGACTGGCACATTTACATGTATGAGACATGGACTATTAAAGCTTTTGGACAATTTTGATTCCAATTCAATTAGTCCAGTTGACAAGATCTAAGAGTTAGATCCATCTCATCTGGAGTCTGGACAGATTCATTTACATGTATGATGTAGGTTATCAAGTTTGTGTGCGGTTTTCTTGAATCGTTTACATGTAGACTCTAGACAATATTGTATTTTTAATGACAAATAGACTATTCATTTTCATGTTTTCTCTTTCACAGAAGAAAGACGACAAAATGAGGAAACTTTTCTGGTGTATGTGCGTGATGGCGCTCTCAGCGTCACTCACATGTCATGCTGAGGATGATGATGAGTCCAAGAAGGATGTTGGAACAGTCATTGGCATTGATTTGGGCACAACCTACTCTTGGTAAGAACTAGTGGCATTAAGTCAAGACCAAAGAGAGTATCAATTCTTCAAATAAATCACTGCCAAAAACTTTTTAAAAAGGTATATTTTCCAATACAAATTGCCCATTTTGAATCATATTGTAACTTTGTAAGAGCCTTCTCAAGTAAATGTACCAACATATGTAATTTATCCCTTAAAACTTGTAATGTATTGTTGATTCATTAAATTAAATTGTACTGTTATGCCAAATATGTATACAGGTACAGTATTCTAATGATAGTTACATGAGAAGATCAGAGTAATTTGACAATGAAATATAAGAACAAATGTCTGTTTTTCCATATGCAGTAGATTATTGTGCATTTCAAACATTTTTTCTTTAATAAATGTCTCATTTCTTTTTTTCCAGTGTGGGAGTGTTCAAGAATGGCAGAGTAGAAATCATCGCCAATGACCAGGGAAACCGAATCACACCATCATACGTTGCCTTCACTAGTGACGGTGAGCGTCTGATTGGTGATGCAGCCAAGAATCAGCTGACTAGCAACCCTGAAAACACCGTCTTTGACGCAAAGAGATTGATCGGAAGGAATTGGGACGATTCCTCCGTCCAGCATGATCTGAAATATTTCCCTTTCAAGGTAAAATTTGAGTTCCAAATAATTCATGAGAAAAAAATAGTTTCCTAGTATTGCAAGTGTTCAGACATATGCTTGAAGGGCATGTAGATCGAGCAGAATTTGTGTGTCATATTGTGATGGGGTTGCAAACTTAGCTTTACAAGACATCCAACATAAATCCCTTGTCATTCTTCAAAGACATCAGACTACTTGTGATGAATTCAAGAGCACAAGTATTTCACAATGTTATATAATTAATGGCTCAATATATCTTATGCAGAAGTTGTAATTAACTTTCACTTGTTTTGCTGTTGGATTGATGTTTCAGGTTGAGAACAAGAACAGTAAGCCCCACGTTCGTGTCAAGATTGGTGGAGAATCCAAGCTCTTTGCTGCTGAGGAGATCAGTGCTATGGTACTCACCAAAATGAAGGTAAGAAAACAAAGTGAATATTACTACATAGCTTTAGTCCACACCATTACAGCAAATGAGTAAAATTATCCACTCATCCATTTTCAGAGTATGAGAACCACATGGTGTTATTGAAGAAATTGATGCTGACATGTATTTCTGTCCACTGACATGTTATAGCAGCACTGTAGTAGTTCTCATGTACTTTTATTCTTGTATTTCATTTAAAAAATATTTCAGATCATGACATTATCTGTACCAATTTCATAAAGCAATTTTCCATCATAAACACAGAAGGATTCTTATGTCTCTAGATTCAGGATTCTGTCATAAATTTAAAGAGATGTTTTTCAAGTAGTTTTAGCATTTGGTCAGTATCATTATACAACTAGTGTGGAATCTTGTATCATTCATGCTCATATAGAATGTTACATATTGGCGGGTTTGTTGATAGCTTTGTTTATGAATTCATTACAGGAAACTGCTGAGGCCTACTTGGGTAAGAAGGTAACCCATGCTGTTGTGACTGTCCCTGCCTACTTCAATGATGCTCAGCGCCAGGCCACTAAGGATGCCGGTGTCATTGCTGGTCTCAATGTCATGAGGATCATTAATGAACCGTAAGCATTTTTTTGTACAATTTTGGTTTAAGAATACAAAAGACTAAGAGAGAACAGACTTAACATGCTTCTACATAACTTAATGGTATCTGGTTCATCAGGGTGGTTTTCATATTGGATGATATCATCTGCAAAGATCCAGAGGAGTATTAACCCACTGAATGCCAGCCGAGATAACTCGGGCTGGCATTGATGGAAAATGTGTGTTATACCCAAATAAAAATTGTATTCAAGCAGATGATGTTTTTTGATTTGTTGGATCACATCATGTTTGTAAGTAGCACCTTTGAGTAGCACTACACAGACTTCGAAAAATAAGAACAAATAAAGAACAAGAAAAGGATAGAGATACATATTGATCAAAAAAAATATTTTAGGAATTGTAATTTCCGACTCTTGATGAAGTGTGAACTGTGAATATATTGCTCTAAATTGCTTCTTTCATTTTCTGTAACAGTACTGCTGCAGCCATTGCTTATGGTATGGACAAGAAAGAAGGAGAAAAGAACATCCTCGTTTTCGATCTTGGCGGTGGTACCTTTGATGTGTCTCTCCTCACAATCGACAATGGTGTATTTGAAGTTATCTCAACTAATGGAGACACTCATCTTGGTAAGAATCTGCTCAATGATATTTCTCAAGTAACTTACTGCTTCATAGGTACATAAAATTCAGTAGTGTCCAAGGGTATTTCTGTAATTGAATGGTTATTTTAATGTGACATTTATCTTCATCTTGGATGGTGCATAGTCAAGGATATATTCATGTAGAATCTCTATACACCGATGTTGTGTCAAGAGCTCTTGCAAGAACATCTAGAATGCGCATTGAATTCAAACAAATGCAAATACTGCCACTTATTACAGAGAAATTAATTGATTTGCTATCTGCCTTTCTTATAATCAGGTGGTGAAGACTTTGATCAGCGTGTAATGGAGCATTTCATCAAGCTTTACAAGAAGAAGAAGGGCAAGGATGTGAGGAAGGACAACAGAGCCGTTCAGAAACTTCGTCGTGAGGTAGAGAAGGCAAAGAGAGCTCTCAGCTCACAGCACCAGGCTCGCATTGAGATTGAATCTTTCTATGATGGAGAGGACTTCTCAGAGACACTTACTCGTGCCCGATTTGAAGAATTGAACATGGTAGGCACCTTCACGCCATCATTTTTTAGTTTTAAGTTGTTTTTGTGGATTTCATAGAAAAAAAGACTCTTTGTTGATGAATTAATTCTTTTGCTTTTTCATGAAAATATGAAATGGGAAAATCACATCAACAATGAAATAAATGGTGATAGGCAGTTCAACATGTTAAATGGACCACATTGAAATGTCTTAATTCTGCACATTTTTTTTTTTTTTTTTTTTTTTCAAAATTTATGTTGTGTAAAAGAAAGGTACAGTTTCATTGTTCATGTGTCGATGCATGTATTTATGATGAAATGACATAAAGAATTTTCATTAAATCGAATTATATGTCATAGGATATGATGAATTACGATTCATTATTTTCTTTTTTCAGGATCTGTTCCGTTCCACCATGAAGCCTGTTCAGCGTGTACTGGATGATGCTGGTCTGAAGAAGGAGGAGATTCACGAGATCGTTCTGGTCGGTGGTTCAACACGTATCCCTAAGATCCAGCAGCTTGTCAAGCAGTTCTTCAATGAGAAGGAACCGTCCCGTGGAATCAACCCCGATGAGGCTGTGGCTTATGGTGCTGCTGTTCAAGGAGGTGTTCTTAGCGGAGAGGCAGAAACAAGTAAGTCTTACTTGCTATTCACTAATACATACAATACATGTGCTACTCTTCATATCACATAGAGGGAATTATGATGTCTGGAATTGCTATTGTGGTGAGGCATAATGCATGTTGGCAAAGTTACATTACAGTGCATCTAGAAATCGTAGAATAGAGCTATTCTTGGTAAATGTTCTCAATTATTTATTAGATTATAAAGGATCTTCTCCCCATTCTCCTTAATTCATGGATAAATTTCTATAAGTGAATTGGATAAAAATGTTTAAAGATCTTGAAAGCAATGGCGTAGGTATTCCCAGACCCCAGAGTGTCTATCAAGTAAATTTGTAAATGGTCTATCACATTTCAAACAAGGTCATCTTTTTTTTGAAATAAAAGGATTAACATAAATGTGAGGATTTCTTTCAATATCATACACATGTGCAGCCACTGAATCTAACCCTTGCTTTGCCCATCATTTGCTTTGAAGGTGACCTTGTTCTCTTGGATGTAAATCCCCTCACCCTGGGTATTGAGACTGTTGGAGGTGTGATGACTAAACTCATCGGCAGGAACACTGTTGTACCCACCAAGAAATCACAGATCTTCTCCACAGCTGCAGACAACCAACCAACTGTAACCATCCAAGTCTTTGAAGGTGAGATGGGTTTACTCTTTCTGTTGAGAGGGGAAATGGGTACAAAGCCACCCTGATCCTGGCTTTGGATTGTATTCTGCATAGTTCTGGCAGCTGTACTGTCAATCATTCCCTTGCATTATCTGATGAGCCTTACGAATTAATGGGATATATGACGTTTATAATGATACTCAGATGAAATTCCTGAAATAAAATCTAAATCTTGATAATAAAGAAGTACAAATTGTGCATTTTCTTTCAGTATTGCATGAATCGGGCAAAGAACCATGAATTAGGCTTTGAATTTATGAGATCGTAGTATTGAAACGATTATTCAATGATTAGGTTTCCTCATTTTGATTTTTCTAATTCCTTGATATGTTTCTTCATTTAGGTGAAAGGTCAATGACAAAGGACAACCATCTTCTTGGAAAGTTTGATTTGAATGGCATCCCACCAGCACCTCGTGGCGTCCCACAGATCGAAGTCACCTTTGAGATCGATGTCAATGGCATCCTTAGGGTGAGCGCTGAAGACAAGGGCACAGGCAACAAAGAAAAGATCACGATCACTAATGACCAGAACCGCCTTACACCTGAAGACATCGAGAGGATGGTGAACGAAGCTGAGAGATTTGCAGAGGAAGATAAGAAGATAAAGGAGAAGGTAGAAGCAAGGAATGAACTTGAAAGCTACTCTTACTCACTAAAGAACCAGGTCAACGATGAGGAAAAGCTTGGCGGTAAATTATCAGAAGATGAAAAGGACACTATTTTGAGTGCTGTCGATGAGCAGGTTGAATGGCTGGATGCTAACCCTGATGCAGAAACAGAAGAATACCAAGAGCATAAAAAGGAGCTTGAAGCCGTTGTTAACCCTATTGTTAGTAAATTATATGAAGGTGCAGGAGGTCCTCCCCCACCAGGCGGAGATGATGAAGATGAAGGGTATGATGAAGATCATGATGAGTTATAGAAATGAGAATGACTTTGATGTTGCGACAGTGAGTAACATCTTATGAACTGTTGCCAAAGAGACATTAACAATTCTGCATATTGGAGATGATCAGCGTCCCCGCCAGAGACAAAAGAATTGCCAAAAGAAATTAAAATGGCAAAGTCTTTGCAATTTTTTTGCCTCTGTTATGATATCCGTATGGAAGATTGATATCATTTCTCACATGGCATTACACTTCCTTTTATGTTATCCAAAAGACCAAATAGTACATTTGAATGTTATTTTCTGTTATATTCTTTTCTCACTCACATATGCACATTTCATGGAAATAATTAATTTTTGCTACGACATAGAACACAAGAAATGCCTAGTGTAAAGCCATGTGAGATATATTTCTTTTCTGTCAAATAATTTTCCTTTGTTTAAGGATTTGGAAAAAAAGAGTTTGGAAAAAAGAGTATTTATGAAAGATTCTTGTGGCTAAAGTTTCTGATTCCCATGAATTCATGATCATTGAGTGATCATTGAGTGATAATTGGTGGTTTTTAAACAGCACTAATATTTCACATCTTCCTCCATGTTCAAATACATAATTAACTGATGCTCATGTTGAGAGATATATGTATTTTTTGAGCACAATTATGCAAATACATTTACAGCAAATACGTGCACTTGCTGTGAAAGCAGAGCTAAAAGGCTGTACTTTCTGTCACAACAAATTAGGGAATAGGGACAGTCTTGTGCTGTTCCATTGGTGAATTTGCCATGTCTTTAATCAACACATTTGAAGGAAATTATAACTCCTAACCATGCAGAATCATTGTGCTTAGCAACAATTTTGGTGATTTTGTGTCATAATTCACTAATTTTCACTTCTACATGTGTGTTCTTTAAGGTATATTTGTGCCGAAATTAATTTATTTCATCTGGAAGGGGTGAGAAATGAATAATAGTAAATGGATAAATATTACCAAAATTTTGTCCACAAACAAAAAATACTTCAAATGATCGTCATTTATAACTAAGAATATATTTTCTTTCTATTTTTCTGTTCATATTGTTCATGCAGTGGTGATTTGGGCTAGGTTTTTCTTGTTCATTCATGCCATTTCTTTCTTCTAATTAGAGTTATTAGAACCAGAAAATGTCTTTGTTGTTTAAGTTATGATATAGTTCAGTGTTTGAAATTTGAGATGTTTTTGTTTCCCTTGTTACCGTTTTGTGTAAACACAATGTACTTGTGATATTTTTTAACTATAGTATTCTTGGAAGTTTTGTTTGTGTTGCACAAAATGAAAATTTTCTATGTCTGGGAATAAAATTCATACTTGACGATATGAAATGTTACAAATGAATACCTGTACCTATAGTCTCCTTTTGATGGTGTCAATATTCACCCACCTGAATGGGAGTCCTGATAAATTTCTGTTATCTCTTGAAACATTCAATTCATTTCAGTTCATTTTCGCAAGATAAAATCAAAATTCAGGATAAAAGTAAAGTAAAATACATACACCGTATACAAGGTTCCTATGAAGGTTGAAATAAACCTGTAAATTTGAATCGTCCACTTGAGTCTATTTCATAATCCATGAAGTAGACTCAAATGGAGCTGAATAACCCAGGGATAAAGACTGTGACTAGGGGAGAGAAAGAAAGAGAGACGGTGACAAAGGGAGAGAGGGGGATAAAGAGAAAGAGAGAGAAAGAGCAACACAAATAGCAACACAGAGAGAAAATATGTGATAGAAATAAAGCCAACAGAGTGACAGAGGGGACACACTAAGAAAGCTTTCCTACTCTTGAACACTACTTAAGATAGCTATCTTCTGTTTTCACATTTAGACCCTTCTGAATAATCAACTCCTGTTGGAAGAGCAATTTATCAATACATGCAATAAATAAATGAAATAAATGCATAAATGTGAAGAAATGGTTTATCTCCCTTCTCTAACACCAATCAACCTCTCTCTCATGCTCTCTCTCTATCTCTCTCTGTTAACCTTATCTAGCCCAGAGGGGGGGGGGGGGGGGGTTTTTTAGCCCCCTCGACATTTTTCGCGACATATCTGTAACGTGAAAAGCTCACGCCGTGACGTTTCATGACTTTTTTCATTCAAGTCTTGCGCAACTTTTAAGACCAAATTCACAATGCCTGGGTATGTGGTTCCGAAGTTACGCAACATTTTGTAAGTGCATGTCAGACCCAAAATTGCTCAAAAACGTGATTTCATGTACAAATCCAATGCAAATTCTGTTTCTAGCCAAAATCCATACATGTATCATTAATTTTAATTTTACGGATTAAGCACAATTAATTTCATGTTGTTTATGATCGGAATAGCGTTGCTGACGATTTCCATTGAAAAAAACAATAAAAAACAAAAAGTCGAAAAACAAAGAAATACGTAAGAAATTTAAAAAACAATAAAATACATAAGAAACAAATTTTGATACCGCCATTTTTTTGATGTACATTTGATAAGAATCCTAAAGAGAGTGTCTAGACCAAAATTTAGCAGTTTTGGAGTTGTATTTACAGATTTAAAGCTGAATTTTTATTTTATGCATAAATTAGCATAATTGATTAATTAAAAATATATTAGAATAATTTCGTAATAATTAACTATACAATTTGGAGATTACGTTGTGGCTGACGTGCATGCTGATTTTCGTCACGATTGCGCAATCAACAGCTGAGATCTGAGAGGGGGGCCAAAAAAACCCCCCCCCCCCCCCCCCCCCCGGGATATGCGATTTCAAAATAGCCCGGGCTATATAGGGTTAAGTCTCCTTTTGCCTCCTTTGTCTTAGGTGCGGTTTTCAAGGGCACGCGAATGTTTTGCGAAGGATACGAATGTCAAAAAAATTGTATGCTTCGAAAATTCGTCAAACTTGGGCGGAGGTTCGGAAGTTTTGTCAGTTATTGTTCAAGGGATGCTGGAAACGTTTGCAAAAATTTCAAACTTTTTTGAAATTCTGACGAACTAAAAACGAACAATTGGTGATGCTTCCGAACCCTGCCCATGTTCAGCGAACTTTTGGAGCATAAAATGCGAATGTTGGACTTTGCCATTTTTTAGACATTTGCATCCTTCGCAAATCGTTCGCATGCCCCATGAAAACTGTTAGCCCTTCTTTCCTCTTACCTATCAACCCACACTCTTGACTCTACATTCTAGATTTGCAGTGTAGTTGGTAAAGAGAGAGAAGAAAATGATGAAAAAATTTTTAAAAGAAAATTATGAAGATTTGTATCATGATTGCACAAGGATCTCATGTTTCATATCACAATCAAAAAATGACCCCCCCCCAACAAAAAGAAAAGAATTTAAGAAGAAAAAACCCCACACTGCCAAACCATGCAAATTGAGGGTTATCTTACACATTGACCATACAACTACATTGTATAAAGGAGGATGAACTCTAACATTAGCAGTCTTCTTGCAAATCCAGAATTAATGTACTTGCTCTTGTTATCAAAGATACCAATCCATCCAGTTTGCACTCACACTCATATTCTTGAATAGTATGGCTCATACCGGGGGTGTTTCACAAAGAGTTAAGTTTGACTTAGAGTCGTGCTTAAGCGCCAATGCACATCCGGTATTTAACGCGTAATCTCATTGATAGACTTTCCCTTAGCCTGCATCCCCTGACCGTGATTCTGACCAATGCGGTGTTGCGTAACATACAGCACGCAAGTAGGAATTGAAGTGCGACTTTAAGTCAAGCTTAAATCTTTGTGGAACACCCCCCAGGAGTTCCAACATATGACACACTTTGGGTTACAGTTACATGTAGATCAGGTGAACCTCGAGATGATGCTTTCATGGAATCCTCATCATAGGTACATGCAATGAAACAAACATGCCAATATTTTCTCTTTTTTTCTATTCAATTTCTTTTATTTTTCAATATGAAAATGTAGCAATTACAAGACATGAATTTGTATCTTTACCTTTGGATACAGGAAGTTGTACCATTTCTCTCTTAAACCCCCTCCCCCTCCCCCCCCCCCCCAATTTGCCTTTTATAACCACTTTTGATCACACCCTGGGATATATCACTTCAGCATTTTTTTTTCCATGGTTCATAGTTTTTCCACATTTTTTGTTATCTTGCTTTCTGGGAATGTTGAATTGAAAATAAATTTTCAATTAATCCAAAACATAAAACTCAGAATAACTACCGGTAAGAATTACTTTCAGCAATTTCTCTCAAAATGGAATTCCACTGCAGATTAGCTCCTGTTTGCTGTCGGTAGAAAGCAGATGGTTATCTCATCACTACTCAAGTGTATTCTCATCATGATCACTCCAGCAAAGCAGCTCATAAAGGCATTCGATAGTCATGGTCCATCTAGTTCCACCTCAGACATTTAGCCAGTACAAAACACAGTAGAATCTTTCTTATATCCCTGTTTTCACAGCAGGAGATTGGCCCAAATGGAGTTAGGTGTGGTCATGCTGCATGCAGAATCCAAGGAGGTGATTTGGGAGGATCAAAACAATTTTGTAGGTTGAAAGAACCCACCGACATAAATAAGCACCTACATATCTAGTATTATTCTTGTACAAATTCTTGTTTGGATGTTATACAGGCGAACCTCGTTATATAACAAACTCCTCTGGACCAAGGAAAGTACCTCTTTATATCAAAACCTTGTTATATCAAGGCTAAAAGACAATGAAATACAATAAAGTTGGACCGGCAAAGTTACCTTGATATAATGAGAGTTTATTATAACAGTGTTCTTTATAACGAGGTTCCACTGTACAAAAGTGAGAACCCTGCCTCCACTTTGCTTCCATACAAAACCCACACAGATGTCCAGGTATTGTTCATTGAAGTCTCTGCCCAACACTACAATGTCTTTGAGGAAATGTGTGTTATGTTGCTTCTTGATTCAATTTTTGTCTGACCACCATTATGACTTCCTTCATGATTTCAGGTTTGAGAAGATCAGCAACCTTAAGGAAAGAACAAATGTTCAAAGAAATTCTTAAGTATACTGACAATAATTAAGTCATTTCAATATATTACAAAAATGTCATCAAAGAAATATATCTCGGAAACCGTCTATCATCCGTTTCCAATGGCATTACTTTGAAATCTTCATAGGAATAAAAACAGGTCATACATGAAGCTCCACAGTACAGTAGGTGCGAAGAAGGAGGATCTCATATGAAAGGTATCTATATCCCTATTATCTTGCTACCTTCATGGATAAATATTCTGAAGGTACATCAATACCTACAAATAAACTAATAAACCAATAATCAAAGTCTTTTTTAGAATTTGCAGTTCATGATATCTTATCAAATGACTTCCCCACAAAAACATCTTTTATTAAAACCTCTCTATTTCAAATGAATCTGAACAAACTTCACCTTGTTAATTACATAAAGTTATTATGAGTTTACAGGGTCCGATATCATACATGCAACTTACTGGATGTTCTTCTGAGGTGTCGTAAGTATAGATAATACTGGTATCATACAGCATCATCCTATGATCAGCAAGACCTAGGATACAGTTCCGTAATCTTGCCAACACCATCCGATCCTCTTCAGGGACAGGCTAAAAGATGATAGAAACCAATAAGCATCACTTACAAATGTCATGTTGGATATTAAAAATCTAGTGGACAAATCACCGACTCTCACCAAACTAGATGATTATAGCCTTTTTACACTGGCAAAATTTTACTTAGTCCCGTACTATCGTTGGGGCTAAAACAGCATTTAGCTCCACCGATAGTCAGGACTGAACTTAGCCAGCTTTCTGTTCACATCACACTTTACCAAAGTGGGCTAAATTGTCGATAGTACAGGACTATTCTAGCCCTGTGTAAAGGATAGTCCGGGGTTAAGGATAGTATGGGGTTGAAAATAAGAAGTGTAAAAAGGCTACAGATGACCAAGGACAGCTCAAGTCAGAACAGTATGGCTATAGCCAGGTAATAATTTCCCAAGCATTCTTGAACACAGAAATTTTACATTGCAATTTGATACATCTATACAAGAAAAGATGCTAATGATGATGAGGAGGATGAAGAAGATGATAATGATGACCATGATTATAATTGTTACTATCTGATTATTACCCGTTATTATCATCATCACCGACACGTTCATAATTTTCATCGTCAGAACAAAGATTTATTTAGGAATATTATGCTGACAAGATACACAATCAGGATCTCTCTTCGGACATCCAGAAATCACCTGAAGATTCTGGACAAATCCTCCATCTGGTGCCTCCTCTTCTTCTGTTGGTGTCCTGCTAATCCATACATAGCCATTGTTACCCAAGATGATTGAAGCTCCACATGTCAGGTTGTGGAAGTGAGTCTTTCTTCTCTTGATAAGTGAGGGAGACACTCTGACCATAATGCCCTGCCCAAGCTGAGGATTGAAAAAGAAATCGAGGTCAAATACTTTTTAAAAAAATAATCTTCAAAGCACACTATGCTAATTTCTGTACATTTTTTTTTTACATACCACAAATATCTGGTACATTAAATTCAAAGCTATTTCTATGGTATTTTTCATTAAATTCAAAGCTATTTATTTCTATGGTATTTGCAATATATTGATATTTTTAAAGTACTATACATAATACTTTCCTACAGGCCTGCTTTCCTAGTAAAATTTGTATTTTCACAGAAGATTCGAAGTTGAAAATTCTATCCATGATCTCAACTCTAACTGTAGTTGTCTTAGGAGAAGGGGTGTTGGGTATTTATGCCAGACATCTTAGTATGAGCATGGGATAGTAGTCTGATAACTTGAAACATACCTTTCCATATTTGAGACTTCTAGTGTGTAGTGAGAGTGCACCATCTGAGAACACAGACTGAACCTCAGCCTGTTGGCAACCTGTCAAGGAATTTTACTTTTTTTTTTCCTTTCACCATAATCAACTATTATATCTTATCATATGAGCAATTATTGCAGCAATACAGGTGAGTGACTAGAAATCTGTTCATCATACAGAGAGATCCATATACCCAAGTAACAACTGCTATTTCTAACACTAAAAAATATGGAACCCCTATTTCCCTACAATGAACATAAAACTTAATCACATTCTAAGCCTATTCCCCACACCTTTTGTGAAATAGAGCCTGTCAGCAATGTCAATCCACCAGATGAGTTTTTGCATTTACAGTAAGGTTTTATTCCCCCCCCCCCTCCGCTTTTTCTTTTTCTTAGTATTCACAAACAGGACGGTAAACCTTGTCACTTATGATAACGAGATGTACTCCAACAAACCAATGCTCAAATGAAAGAGCTTTTTTTTTTCCAAATGTTGCGCAGTCAAACTCATGACGTCATATTTTGTGACAACTTTTTAAGAAATTACTTGGTCCACACCTTTTTTTAATGGCTGGGAGCGCCCCCCCCCCCCAAAAGGTCTTTAGCAGCAGCGTTTTTGTTTAAAAAGCACAAAAGCCTTCGGGGTTCACCATGGGAGTTTGCCATTTCATATTTGAACAAGCCTTTAACTAGATGAATCCTCGACCGTGCGCGGTCGAAATTTATGCCTCCGCAATTGCCAGATCGGAAATATATGGCACACTTATGTTGATTTTTTTATTTTCATGTATGTAATAACCTCTATGACCCTTGACCTTTAACCTTGAGACCCCAAAATCTAATCACATCATTGTCCCTCCCAAATGGATACATGTGCCAAGTATGAAGCTGCTCCGTCAAATGGTTGAGTTATCGCGAGAACGGACCATTTCTATACTGTACATAATGACCTCTATGACCTTTGACCTTTGACCTTGAGACCCCAAAATCTAATTAGATCATTGTCCCTTCCATATGCATACATGAATCAAGTTTGAAGTTGATTCATGAAATGGTTATTATCGCGAGAACGAGCCATTTTTATGTGTATTATTACCTCTATGACCTTGACCTTTGACCTTGAGACTCCAAAATCTAATCAGATCATTGTCCCTCCCATATGCATACATGAGTCAAGTTTGAAGTTGATCTGTCAAACGGTTCTTAAGTTAATGCGAGAACAAAAACGGGACGGACAGACGGACGTACGAAATGCCTCCGGCAACCACCTACGGTGGGCGGAGGCATAATGATGAGCAAGGGATACACTGATGAGGTCTCCCTCTGTGAGATACTGTCTCATCTTGAGTTCATCTTCAGCTGATCTTTTCCTTAGCTCTCCACCAGGAAGGTTGACAGCAGATAACATCAGGATGGCATTCAGACGAGAGTTCACATCTACCTTCCATCTCTTCTGACCAACCTGCAAGAACCCAAGATTGATATTGTACCAGAAACTTAGAAAACAAGTTTATGAACAGGCAGGATTCTTTACAGAGCATAGCACCCTTGGTGATAACACTGACTGTACAGAACTTCAAGAAAAAGAAGAAGGGCAAATTCACTCTTCCAGATAAGGGTAATGACAATTGTAATTAATATGTTGATGCATAACGGTACTTCAACATGTAATATAATTTTGATACACCCCTGGGATTAAAAAAGATCCTTTTCACTTGATTTTGACCAAGGGTAGCCATATTACTGCCAAGATGTCTACATGTACATTTTAAGATCTCTTCTAACAAACATATTGACTGTTTTATAAATTGACAGATTCACTGATGGTAAAGGAAGAGACTAAGAAATCAGGTACAGAATTACTTTTATTTCCCTGGTCACCTTACGAGAAGAGAGGAAACAGCAACACTCCACAACTCTTGCTAATTTGCATATTACTGCTACTATTTTGTTTGTTACATATCATACAACACAACAAGGGGGTTCTTAATTGTTGAGTACAATTACTGCTAGTAGTAACAGAACATTAGATGGCCTGTTAAGTGTACATGTCTTCCATACCACTAACATGACAGTAGTCAGTTACATTTGTAAATCCTGCCTATTTCAACCACTGTTCTTGGCATCAACCTTGCAGACATACCTCTTGTATTCTCCCAACTATGACATCACCGACTTCTCCATTATATCTGTTGGAAAATAAAACAAGCAAATAATAACATCATCTTTCTAAGATTTCAGCCCGAAGATAATGTACTCTCATCGTTACTAGAGTACAGCATGATCAATGATGCAGGAAAACCACAATCTTTAATCTTGATTACCTAATTTATAATTTATCTCATCACTGGACCATATGGTTCACTTCATTTTCATAATATTAACCCATTCGTGACAGAGGGTCCACATTATGTGGTTTGATCTAATAACTTTTGATGTAGAGCACTAAAAACACACCAAATACATGAGAAGAAAGAGCAAAAAATTCTACACTTACTGTGCCCATTTTCGTTGCATCAATATTTGTTGTTTGATGCTGAAATTTTTTTAAAGGAAAATAAGCATTAAAATCCTTAAATTGGCAATGCGATGAAAATGTTAAAATTACCGGTTTTCCCTGCAAACTGGCAACTCTATGACTTCTCATCATACATTCTGTCAATTTATATTCATTTCAGATACATGACGTTTTATAAGAAAAATGTAGCAATAAAATAAAAATGTTGGTGCTGCCAATTTGAAGAATAAAAGCTGATCAAATTAGGCTTTAAATAATTCCTGTCACGAATGGGTTAAATGCTCAACTCACTTACCAACATTCCCATACTTCACTTCAGTCTCTTGATGGACAAAGAGTACCAGTACATGTCAGAATCATCAAGATCATCACTGAAATCCAATACTGGGAAAATCGTGAGAGGTACATGAACAGTGTATGGTACAAAAAAACACTCCATCTTGCCTAGGTCCAGCATTGGGTAAACTCAGTACAGACCACTTTTTCCTGACTAATAAGCAATGGCTTATAGTGATATTATATCATGCCCAACCAACATACAGAAGATAACAGGAACCTGCTAGATTATATGAGAGAGTTTGTTACTCATAAAAAGCCTTGCTTTTAAAGAGTAACAACTTTAAAGCTGCCAACTTGTTTTGAGAGTCTATAAAGCATGGCATGGTTGATTCTGCAAATCTTGTAGTGAATGGTAACACCAACCAAATTGAATTTAACAAACCTTGTCTTGAGTGGTCTAACACTGATGAGTTTGTTCACCGTCTCTACTACTCCCGCCACTGAAGCAATCAGCTCATCTTCTTCCATGTATGTTCCATGACCTCTGGAAAATGGAAAAAGACAGAAGAATATATAATTACAAGCCTGGACCCTCTAATTAAAGCAGAGATGCCAAGGTCAAAGACCAGCAATGCGTGAGATTTTAGGCAGGGAACAGTGAGATCGCCAGGCGTTGTGTTTATTATTATATATGGGGATAGGCTGTGATGTAGGCATGAGAAAGAGAATTTTGGGGATGAGCAAGAGCCCCCAATGCGGGAGTCTCATGCGTAATGTGTGAGACTTGACATGTCTGTTAAAGGAGTATGAAACCTTGGGGAATTATCCATTTTAATGAAAAGAGAAGATAGAGAGAAGCACTTGGTTACGAAATGAGAAAGTTATGAAAGTTTGAAAAGTCTCAATTTACTTTCTATGGCAATTCTCAAAATGGCAATGTTGCTTCAAAATGGGAGGTTTAGAAGGACAACTCTCTATATGTTGTACACAAAATTCATATTTTCTCCATTATCTCTATAAGATTCTGCTTGTCCCCTTCTTAGCTCAAGATTATCATGGGAAAATGTATTTGACACAACATATGTTGAATTCACAAAGAGACAAGCAGCATCTTGTCTTGCGCGCACGGGGCCATTTATACAGTGAGAGATAGCCGAAACCCGAGGTATATGTATGGGACAAGGCCATAATCAAGTTTTAAATGAATTTCAAATGTTGGTATTATCGTGAAATCTGTCACCGCTCCATTCACCTGTCGTTTATTTCGTCAGTGCTGATGACAGCATTCTACTCCCATAGACTTTGTACACAATGTGAGCGCACACGCAGGAAGAGAGTTGACAGATTTCACAATAAGGCCCAAATGTTTTTGTCAGATAATCATGTTCTTAGTCCTCTTAGCTTTCAGATTCCCAATTATTTGATGAAAATAATCTGATTTTGGCCAGAAATGTCATCAAAATCACAAATCTTTCACCACTGAATCTTGAGCACATTGTCCGCCGCCAATGCTACATTTGCTTGCACGCATATGAATACAGCACGCGCATCTGGTCCCCTAATCTCCAGGTTTGCAAAATCATGAGATGTTTGTGGTTCAGAGTTTTAACTAACTTACAAGCTCTAGGCCATTCCCCCACCCCCTCATCCTGTGTACTCGATAAATGAATTAACCTCGTCCTGCTAAATCAATATGGGTATGGCGAAATGAGGTGATTGCACTTTAGAAAGTGAGCCCTCTACAAGTCATCGCATATCGATGAGCTCAGAGCACGAGAGGGCAGCAAATTAAATGACATTGCCTAGAAATAGAATGATGCCATCGACTTGCATACCACACATGCCCCGAGGGGGGGGGGAGGGGGGAGGGGGGGGGGCACTCAGTATATAATGTGTGGTGAGTATGTGCCGCTGAGAAGACCCCCATTTTTACACTCAAATTTCCGTTCCAAAGTTCTGCATGTTTTTCGTTTCGCCGTTCCGGCCGCATCGATCCGTTCCAATGAGCATCATTTTTGGTGAAAAGTGGTCCGCTCTGTGCTGCACCTACGAAGCCAAAGCCAGCCAGAGCTGCCTGATCATCGCCTCTATGCAAGCGCAAGGCCAGCTGCATGCATATATGCCCGCTCCATAGAGATACATACGCACTTACACGCAGACGAACTGTTATAGTGACCCCCGTTTTCACAAACATTTTTTAGTTCCGAAGCCCGTTCCGAAGACAATCCTTTCCACTATAATCCCGTTCCAAAGCCCCCTATTTTTGTCTCGCCCACGGCACATACCTACCACTTTTGGGGTCGAGTGCCACCCCCCCCCCCCCCCCCCCCCGGCACATGCCACATTCAACAAGAACTTTATGCTCTAAATTCTATATTTCGAGCATGTTCATGGCAGGAGGACACAAGATAGCAGCATCCTAAACTACGAGGCGCTCATGCACTTTCGTATCTATGTCCGATCATGACTGACAGAATAAAGCACTGCTGGTGCATGCACAGCACGGTGGTGTGTGCGACCGTGTGCTTTATTCCGTCAGGCTTGGATACAAAAGTGCATTAGCACCAACTATGACGTGCTGGTAAGTGAACTTTTATTTTTCTTCTTTAATTAAAGACTTTATTCAGTGTCGTTCCAATTCACTCTCTAACTCGATCATGCCCGCTCACGCCATAGTTTTGCAATTGCCTTGCTCGTTCCGGCCTAAGGATCCCCCCCCCCCCCCCCCCTCCCAGGCCCTGCCCTGTGGATACATGGGCAACACTTCCTTTTGCGACAGCCATCCAACATGCAAGGTGTGCTTTATTCCGTTAGCAAGTTTGGGTGGCTGTCGCAAAAGGAAGTCTTTTCAATACATGTCCAGAATTCTTTTCAAGAGCAGTTTCATGTGTGGGAGTTCCTGGGCTGGGCCCTGCAACTTGCAACTGCAAGTGCAAGGCAAAGCAACAAAGCTGCATTCTTTTCAAGAGCAGTTTCAATGTCTTGGAGTTCCTGGCCCAATTCCATTTTTACATGTTTTAGACTAGATCTAGACTCTAGATCTATGCTTCCCTACCTCATATAGTCAGGATCAGCTGTGATCGTTGCTCCTGGTGTTACTAAACGCTGAGGTTCTGTAAATTCATCGCAAACTTGTCTTTCACGTGGGGTGGTGATGGATATTGCCATTTTGACGCAAATGCCTGAATACTGAATATGCAGACTAATTTGTCCTTCATGATCCGTGCATCCGTACCGTACGTGCAAAATACGTACATGACATGAAATAATTCTATGATATCTCTCAGATTCAAACAAAAATATTTTTTTAGAAAATAATGTAAATAAACTAATTCTAACAGTTACACAACGTCACAACTGACAGACTCTTTAAATGATCTATTGGTAAATAATATTCGAGTTGGGTTTTATACTGAGTTCAATATTTTAGATACAGAAATGGTCTAATTTCAAAGAAGTTGAAAAAGGGGGGGGGGCTAAAAATGTGTGCACAGTTGAAAATCAGCACAAATTTAGTCTGCAACTTCAGTTACATATAACGAAGGAGAGAAATCGCATTTACTAATGAAATGGCCACAAACATGACAAATGTATGCAAGGCTGCACTATATAGGTACAGTTCATCAAGATCAAGGTGGCTGAGAAGAAATGTCAATTACAGCTGGAGCATTATGAGATATTTACATCATAATCGGCGGAAAGGTAAAGTAAGGTAGTCGAGTTGGTCGAGGCAGCAGTGCCAGTGAGGCAGTGGCACCGCATGCTGCACTGACTGCCTGCCTGGCCGAGCCGGCCAGCAGGCAGCCTGGGCCCTGACGCAGCCACCCTGCATCTTGGGGCGCGTACGTTTTCAAGAAGGCAGTGATCTATACAGCCACACGCGTGTGGTTGTATCCACAGCATCGACACGAGGATACAGCCACACTCAACTGAATTCCCACTTATACTCTGCGCTGCGACATATGGTGGCCCTGAAGTACGCTCGACAACAGGTCATGTGCGACATGAATTTCGCATCCCAGGTCCTGAACTTCGCATCCAAGGTCATGAAATATCCCAAGTCGTGAAATTCACGACCCGCAGTGCGAAATTCAGCCTCAGGACTGGGATGCAAAGTTTGTGCCACGGGTCCTGAATTTCGCACTGCGTGTCATGAATTTCACGACTTGGGATGTAAAGTTCGCGCCACGGGTCATGAATTTCGCTTCGCGGGTCGTGAATTTCATGACTTGGGATGCAAAGTTCATGTCGCACATGACCTGTTGTCGAGCGTACTTCAGAGCCACCATAGCGACAGAGGTAGTAGAGGTGTTGTGGCTCAGTTGATAAGTCTCCGGACTTTGAACCACAAGGTCCGGGGTTCGAATCCTTGCCACAGCACTAATATCCTTTGGCAAGATATGAATCTACATTTGCCTCGTCTTTCGGATGGTGACGTTAAAGTTTGATCCCAGACGTAAATAATCATATTTGATTGATACATGTCTGTAAAAACCCAATTCAACAACAACATATTGCTAGTGTGTACTTAGTGTATGTAGACCTATGCACTGCACAAGCGATGTGTAAATTCATGCGATGGTGTGTTGCCAAACTTCAAAACTTGGATTGTCACAAAGGTTTTATCTCTTGAAATTCACTGAAATACAAACAATATTGTACTGTATTGTCACCTGCTTGCTGACCAGGTGAGAATGGAGTGAAACTATTGTTTGTATAATAAGTGAAATTGAGAGATAAAACCTTCGAGACGATCCAAGTTTTGCAATTCGCAACACATACCATCGCATGAATACACATTGCTTGTGCAGTGCAGTGCACACTAGCGATAGCTGTCGCGGCACAGACTTCAAGTGGGAATTCAGACGAGTGTGGCTGTATCCTCATGTTGATTCTGTGGATACAACCACACGCGTGTGGCCGTAAGATAAAGACACGCGTGTGGCCGTATACACTGCCTTTCATGAAACGGTCATAAGATCAGCGACATCTCAGTGATGTCGCTAAACTTGTCCGCTAAGTGTTTCACAAAGCTGTCTTTGCCAAGACCAACGACAACTTCCCTGACAAATGACTTGTCGCTCCTCCGAACCTATCTTTTCAGCACGCCATCACAGTCAGCTTTTTGTCAGGATATGGACAGCGCATTGGGGCAGCGAAAAAAATAATGAATGCTTTTACTTTTTTAGTAAAACAATTGGGCCTATTTCTTAAATTTCAATCCCTGAATTTTTAAACAGTTAATGCAGATATTGCTATAAAAGTACAGCATTAACCCATTCGTGACAGAGGTCCACATTTTGTGGTTTGGCCTAATATCTTTTGATGCAAAGCCCTAAAAATCATACCAAATACATGAGCAGAAAGAGCAAAAAATTCTACACAAACTGTGCCCATTTTGGTTGCGTCAATATTCGTTGATTGATGCTGAAATTTTTTTAAAGGAAAATAAGCATTAAAATCCTTAAAATTGGCAATGTGATAGAAAGTTTAAAATCACTGTTTTTCCCTGCAAATTGGCAACTTTTTGACTTCTCATCATAATTTCTGTCAATTCATATTCATTTCAGATACATGACGTTTTGTAAGAAAAATGTAGCAATAAAATAAAAATGTTGGTGTTGCCAATTTGAAAAATAAAAGCTGATCAAATTAGGCTTTAAATAATTCCTGTCACGAATGGGTTAATATTCTACATGTTATCACGACGTTTTAACCCTCCAGCAAGAATTCAATTTGAAAAAGAAACCGAAACAGAATTAAAGTCTTGATTCATTACTAATCTCTGCCAGTTAATATGGTATCCTCCAAATTACAAATCTAGATTCGCAAATCGCAACATTGCATTTTAGTTTTAAAATTTTAGATATTCCTATAGGTTAATATTAACGTAAATTTTTGTATGAATGCAATTTATATATTATTTTTATAAATTCTGATTGACATTTTCTATATTTTGGGACAGCTATTGTTAAATTTAGTTTGAAATTGCGTTTGGATAATTGACGATAAATCTAGTGCATTGTTATTGTTATAAAGACTATTTTTTCTGGCCGATAGTATCGATACCACGAATATGAGAGATGTCAGGCTTTCGTGAAACACTTTGTCAGCTTCATGACATCTCTGTAGATCATCGACAAGAGATATGACTGTCATGGAGTTGGTTTCATGAAACGTGCCCTTGGTGTAACATTAGCATGTGCCTGTATGTTGTACTAGTACTACTAGCCCAGCTAGCTCTTTTAAAGCCTCTAATGTTAGGTTATTAAAAGGCTTAGGGACAAAGGAAGTTTGAAAGTATTACAAAAATCCACTCATAGGGCCAAACGTGTGTGTTTCTGTGGGGAACATTCACCATTGCAGCAGTCAAAAAGAGACAACAAAATTGCCCTAAGCAAGATTTAATTTTTTTTTTATTTGCCAAGATTATCTGATTCAGGGACTCTTCAACTCTTAACATGCCACAAATTGGGGGATTCAAAGTTGAAAATGAAATTTAAATATTTATTTTACTCTCATGTGTGATTTTCTACCAAGCCCACATGCCTGGGAATGCGCAAAAAAGCTATTGAAGCTTTTCTACCACCAAGACTACTATGGAGTACAAGCTTATCTCAGATAAGCTTGTACATGTATCAGTGACAAAAATCCAAACATGCAAGAAGGCAGAAAAGACAGAATTTCAGTCAGTTGGATGACACTGAATAAATCCACGAATAGATCCATGGCATGTGACTTGTTGCTAATGCTAGCTCATTTCTTCATGCTGTATTTGTTTGTCAACATGTCATAGCATTCATGGCTTATGCATGGTGCCAACAAACACAAGGGGGGGGGATTATTCTTATAGGTTGGTCTTGGGCTGTATTTTTTTTTTTATTTAGTTCACAAAATTTTCATGAATGTTTGTTTATACAAGTTTTGGTTCTAATGCAAGAATGGGTATTCTTGTGAAATAGTCCACCGCTCATTTACCCTTCACAGACTCATGAGTAGTGTCTCATTGATGTGTACAGTGCTGCACAGTGGACCTTCACTTCAGTTTGTTGTGCAGGTTGATATGCAAATTGTGGCATTGCAGATGTTTCCATTGTACACAAATGTTTATGCTTAAATAGAGAGCCCAGCTGGTAGCAGCCATGATCGAAGCAGTGCTCCAAATGTTGATGGCTTACTGTATGAGCATCATACCCCTACTACTCCTCTGCAGAAGATGCTGCTCACAGCAGGCTCAGCGTTAATGTCTCTCTATGATCCCTACAGACATGGTGAGTATATATTTGCCACTTTGAAATATGAAGGGTGGCCAAATAATTATCAATGAAGTGTTATAACTAAGCTATGATAGGTTTCAGTTTTTCTCCCAACCTTTTTTTATTTTGAAACAAAATGTTACCTTATCATTCTGATGTTCATTAATGTACTGATGAATTAATAGCATGCTATTTTTTTTTTTTTTTTTAGTGGGGGGGGGGGGGGGGGGGAATTGTGTGGTGACAAAATTTGCATTGAAAAAAAAAAATTAATAGGCTTTCAAGATAATCTTGTTATGACAATTTTGTAATGGAATACAATTTTGGAAATAGCCTGTGAGATTGTTTTCCTGATTAAAATGATAATAGATTTACATAGAAGCTAATAAAGTGTGCTTCCTCCTTTTATTTGCATTTTTCAAATATGGTGTAAGAATAGACAGGAATTGTACATGCATGTTCAAAATTTTAAATGCAGCTTAGAATAGTTGTCCATTCTATCAACATGAAGGCTAATATATTGTAGAAGAAGGCTGAAGGTAGATATTAGCTCAGATTTGTATTGTTATTATAATAAGTCATCCTTCCATGATTCATGAATTTGCAATACCTCTTCATCTTAATTGCAACATTTGCATTCATTATGTAGATATGGTAGCAGTTTTAGGAGAAACAACTGGTTCTGTAGCCCTACCAAGATTGCACAGGCTCATGAAGGAAGACCCTGTAGGAAGGCAAATACTGGAGTATGTCAGATTCACTTCCATACACAGATCAATAAGCATAAGAAGTGCTGTAGATATCATCACAGATAATACCAAGATTCTATCTCATTGACTATCAAGATCTAGCAGACAATTGCCGGGGGGGGGGGGGGGGGGGGGTATATTAAAAGTTTGGTGTTTTTATTTGGGGTAAGGGTGGTTGCCCGGGTGCTGCTAGTCACACTGTTGGATAACTGCAATGCTATATGATCACCAGTCCATTTTATCTCTTTGTCAGGTCAACATCTCTTCTGTTATAGTGCCAGTAACATTATTTAGAGTCAAAATATTTCTTGAAACATCTCTTGAATACAGAATGGAGCTGCAAGAAAGCTTGAAACATCTTGAATCAAAAGTAGATCTATACATTATTCATCTTGGATACTGATGAATTTTTTGCATGATGCTTAAATTGGCATTACATGTACATGTATTCCCTAATGCACAGGGAGAGACCTCGAATCAACAGTGGTACTGTGGATATGAAGTACCTTGCAAGTTTGCCTGATGGGACCTTTGGGAAGTTGTATCACGACTTCATGAAGAAAAATGTAAGGAATCTATGTTTGATTTTAGTGGTATTGTGTACAGAAGACTATGTAATGAGGGCTTGATGCTGACAATGTTATCTAATTGCCCTGTAAGTTTGGCTATTGTGATGTTTGGGTATGTGGAGTCAGATTTTGGTAAGGAAATAATATATTGTTAAGAAGGAGACTGTTATTTTATTTAGCAGGTTTTTAAGTGTTTTTGTCCTTTTGATTTGTTGAGCTGCAATCTAAGAATAGAAAATTCATGAATTGTCTACAGTGTATTTCTTTATTTAGATTGCATAAACATATTGTATTACATGCATTTGATTGTCATTATTTGACTTTATTATTACTGATTTATTTAGATCACATTGATCTATCTCTTATGCGGTGAACATGTATTTTTATTTATTATTGTTCAGAAAATATCTGCAGATACCAGAGACCCTGTGCGCTTTGTAGATGACCCTGACTATGCCTATGTACTCCAGCGTTACAGGGAGGTCCATGACTTCTATCACACTCTCCTAGACATGCCTACCAACTTCATGGGGGAGGTTGTCATCAAATGGTTTGAAGCTGTCCAGACGAGACTACCCATGTGTGCCTTGGGTGCCATCTTTGGACCAGTCAGGCTTACTGCAAGGTATTGCACGAAATATGCAAGGGAAGGTTGATGTTGTATTTCAAAGGTTGTTGTATGGCCATTTTATTAACTAAAATGGAAAATTCAGTCGAAAGTTTATGGACTGCAAGATGAATAGCCTGTAATCAAAAGCAGAAGTCTTTCACTTCATCTCCTTGAATTGTGTGTGTAGGATAATTATAGTCATTTTTTATGTTATTTGATGTAAGAATGTTGAAATTTGGAACAAAGATACCATTATCTTAACAATGAACAGTTATCACATGAATTACAAAATTTGCAATGTACTTTTCAAATACAGGCGAACCTCATTATAACAAACTCCTCTGGACCAAGGAAATTTTCTCTTTATATTGAAACCTTGTTTATAACAAGGTTCCACTGTATATGAAGATAAATGCTCTATTCAAATACTTACTTTCGCTATTCTTAACTGAATTTGCATAGAATATGCTGCACAAAATATCCCATTACTTACAAGCTGCTTTTCATGATCTTTTTTTCTTGTGATCGCACTTTTCAACGTTTGTTTCTTGTATCACTCTGTCCTTTTGATCAAATTGCATTTTCAATTTAAATTTCGCCTTTTTCAGTGATCGAAAAGACCTCTTACAACATTACATCCCAGCAGTCTTCAAGATGGCTCCTCAGTCTAAGCTGCTTCTTAACATCTATTTTGAGAGACATTGGGAGACATCCATTGATGAGCTGCGAGATCACATGAGAATATATCCCCTCAGTGAAAGATGATATTGAGAACATAGAAAATACCAGAAGCTTTAAATGAAATTTTTAGTATTTGCAAGGCCAGCAAGAGATGTTTACCTCGCTTGAGAATAATCTATTCCTTGCTCCTGATGCGATTAAAACCTATGTCACCTGACTTTCTGTGAAATCTGGGGAGCGTTTCATGAAGAGTTTTGTCGGTGAAAATCACTGACAAATGTTACAAGCTACTGAAAATCCTCGCATCTGATTGGCTGACAGCAAATTAGTCGGTGAAAATCACCGACAAAACTCTTCATGAAATGCTCCCCTGGAAGAGTTGTCATATCACAATTCCACTGAGCTGAAAACTGCTTTCATGCAAGATTTTTTTAGTCTCTTTTCACCTTTTTTCATGAACATTACATACAGTATGTAGCTTATTTTCACATGTAAATTTTTTATTTCATAAAGTTCTCTCAATCAAAATATTTAATTTTAAGTTAAAATGTGGGATATTATTCTTCTTTAATTCTCAATTAAAATCGTCATAATCTGCTCAGAGATAGCAAACCATTCAGAGATAACGAAGTGCATGTACATGTAATTGGCAGTTTTCTAGCATACCTTTCTGCTCATGAATATTCATAAATGTCGCTTATAAGTGCATATGCATTGCATAAAATAAGCACTTTTGCAGCAGGCTGCAGACTGACTGAATAGTTGAAGCCTTATTTGATCACCTTTCCCCTTCAAATTGGCAACAATTATGTATTTTAATTTTATTGCTGCATTTGCTTTATAAAGTCTTGTACATGTATAAATATACTGATAAAATTTCAGAAGGTATGCAATTGGCATTGAAAAACAGTCATTTTGAACTTTTCTATCGCATACCAATTTAAGAATGTTCATTTTATTTAAATTTCAGCATCAAACAACAAATACTGATGCAACCAAAATGGGCGCAGTTTGATTTTTTGCTCCTGCTAGTGTATTTGAGGGCTCTGCATTAAAGTTATAGGGCCAAACCACACGATGTGGACCTGCTTTCACAAATGGGTTAAGAGACTGTTGCTGTATAGAATGGTTGCTGGAGGTCTGACACTCCCACTCCCTACATATGTGAAAGTGGATGCTTGCATTCAAATCTTTGGTAATGGTTATTTTCAGTGCACAATTTTATTAAATGTTATGAAATTGAGCTACTTTGTATTTTGGTATGTCTTTTTCTTTCAAATCCTTTAAATGTCATTCTGTTTCCTTCTACATCTGTTTTCTTTATTTAGCTGTTCTTGGGCCCGTTGCATAAAACTTTTGCCAGACTTTTTTTTGCCAGAAAAAAAAAACTCTTGCAAATTTTTATGTAATGAAAAAAACTGGCAATTTTTTTTTGGCCGTAGTTTCCTCAAATTTTGCCGTAAAAAACTCTGGCAAAAGTTTTATGCAACGGGCCCCTTGTCTTCCTACATCTCTTTCCTATTCCTTCTTGCTCCTTCTCATGTCCTCTCTGGCTTCACTTCAGTTTTCCATCTGCTCTCCTTCCTATCTTCTTCCACTCCCATCTCATTCTACTCGTCATCTCATTGGTCTGTTCAGATTCATACTTAGTCTTGTCTCCCCTTCCTGTCTTCTCTCACTATCCTCCTGTCTTACTATCCACTTTTACTCTCTTTTTCCCCCTTCTCTCCATTCTATCAACCTATTTCCTCCAAAACCTCTCACTCTGTCCTCCATCTCATTTCTAAATATTTTTCTCTTGCCTCCATATCCAGTTCCATTCACTTTCCCCTCCCCTTCTCCAGTTTCTTTTCACATTCTATTCTTCCTCTCATCATCTTGTTGCTGTTTCACACCTTTGTCTTCCTCTCTCTCTTGCCTTTACACTGTCTTTCCTCTCTTCCTGTTGGCCTATCCAGTTTCACACCTCTCTTTCTCCAATCTCTTCTTTCATCCTATTGTCTCCCTATCCATCAACTTTCTTCATTCCACCCCCTCTCTCATGTCTATCCTCTTCTGTAACTGTTTGCTTAACTTAAAAAATGCATTTGCCTTTGGTACTTGGGGATTCTTTGGAAATATGATTCACTATGACTGTAAAAAAGTTTACCACATAGTTTACAGATACACATATTTTATTTTCTAATAACATACAAAAAATTGGTTTCTTTCTACCATGAAGTCTAATTTGTTACAAAGAGGCTTCAATTTGACTTTTTAACCAAGAAAAAAGAGTTCACATTGATATACACCTATGTCATCAGGCCCATCACTCCACCCCTTTCTTTTCTTTATAGTTTTGTACATCATTCACCATTGTCAATTACTCACTCTCTTCTCATAGAGACAAGTTTTCAAAAAACATATCATAGGAAGCTTTTTTAAAACATTTTTTTAACCCGCAAACGTGGAAATGAGTCGTAAGGAAAATGTTTTCCTTTTATATGACCTTGGGGGTGTTTCACTAAGACTAAGATTGACTGAAATCACACTTAACTTAACTATGGCAGGCCATTCATGCCACTGTTTGCTCCCACCATTAGTCCCTCAAGGGGTGTGCAAATCATGGTCAAAAACCTACAGAATTAACATTTTTTTTCTTTTTCAATGAACTATAAAAAATGCCATTTCTGCAGATATGTGACCATGATTTGCACATCCCTTGAGAGACCGATGCTGAGAGCAAACAGTGGCATGAATGGTCTGCCATAGTTAAGTTCCATTTCAGTCAATCTTGGTCCTTGTGAAACACCCCCCTGATCACTAACCATAGTTTTTCTACTGCCTGTTTATATTCAAGGGCAAAGAGTGAACAAATATAATGACCACAAAATACATGGTCATCGAGACAACATATACATTTTCTTTACAGGGAATTATTCCAACTACATACTGAGGACAGGTCACACTATACAATCTGACTACAACAGAAAGAGGGGCAAAGTTGCCAATGGAATCATGAACTATGGAAAAATGTAAAATCCCCTAAATCTAGATTTCCATCTGGCAATACAAGTCAAAATGAAAACATGGATGGCCAATCACGACATGATAAAAAGGGACCAAGTAGCTTCTGAAAGCAACCACGTTCAAAGGATATGCACCTATCTGTCCTCACGGTGCATTTTCTCAGATCAAGCTCCATTTTATGTTTTACTAAGGAAAAAAGGCATCTTCAGAAACTTTTTTTGATGGTGAACGGCTTATGAAACCATTCCTTTTTAAATACATGTACACACTGTATGACTTGAAAAGTTCCATGTGAAACCAGATATGACTGATTATTTTGAGTCACAAAACTATTGCAAATTTTGACCACTCTGGAAATTCAGAAAAGTTTACAAATTGACAGCCTATCTTAAATCCAAATCAAGGAAGATTTTACATTCCCTGATCTTTTCAATCCAAACTCAAAGTGCAACTTCTCCCAAAATTTTATCATAGTCCGACTGTATAGCATGCTGATAGCTTTACACTGTACAAATATGAGAATGAAAACATTAATCTCGTCGTAGAGGGAACCTCTCCTCCTTGATGCCGTCTTTTGTGAGAACATGAAGGACAATGCCATCTCCTGTATAGATATCACGCTCAGCTGCCGAGATGAAGACGTCTTTGACAAGAGCAACAGCCTTATCCAGAGGGATTGGCTCTTTCACCCAGCCTTCTTGGTTCTTACCACCGATCTGTAATGAAAAAGAAATGAGATAAATGAAGGAGTTTTGTGATATGGTGAATTTATCACAATAAGTAAATATAAAAATAAAATATCACTAGTTGGATGGGGGGGGGGGGGAACTGCCAATGTCATGTCACTACCCCCCGTCTTTTACCATACCAGTCCACAATATGGGACTATGAGCTTTCTTGTAAATTAACGCGTTGAACAGTATTTGAATACATGTACTATTAGCTTGAGATAACTCTGGATGGGGTCCAATGAGAATGCCTATCAGGGCCATCACACTTACCAACAGTGTATTGTGCTCAACGGGTCAACATGATAATGTACATGTATGTAAACATGTGAATGGGATGATGTGGTCTAGTGAAAAGGTGAGGATGGGGGAGAAGAAGGGTGATTGGTACTGGGAGTCACACATGACTGGGAAACCACTCAGTAATGAATTACAAAACAAGTCAAAGAGCCTGCATAATTTTTATTTTCTTTTCAACCTAGAAAAATGTATACCCCTGCCAGCCAACACATGTCTTAAAGGACATGAAATATATTGACATTAGATTATTTCCTTTTATCTAAAACAAATGGATTTCAATGACTGCTAGTCTAAAGTTACCAATTCATTTCATGCTCAGTATTCAATGTGTTCCTTTGAGTTGAGACTCCAGCACAAACTACTAACCTGGTTGTCAAGGAGAGGCTGTAAGAGAGCACTTGATGACCCTGCAGCCCTGTATGTCTCACGCTCATATGAACCCACAGGGTCAAAACTGTACACACAACCTTTACCTGCAAAGTTCAGAAGAAAGCAATAAAGACTACTGTCAGAACATCTGGGGCAGACCTTTAACATCACTATCCAAAAGACACGACTCGGGTTTGAACCTGGGTCTGATCAGAGTCAATTTGTAGATGAAGACAAACAGCTGACTGGGGATGTTAACGCTACATCAACTCCTGCCCTTTTAGGTTTGCAGTTGGGAATAGTCTTGGTTCCATGGTTCATATTACAAATTTGAGTTGTGTTAAAAATGGATCATGGAGCAAATGTCATACAATCAATGGCTGTCTATTAACTTCCTTAAAAATTTTTTTTTTTGCAAAATCAGGACCTTTATGTTGGAAGAAATTTAATGCGAATATGCAAGTGATCCAGAATCACAAAAGTCATATGCTACATGACATGCATAAACAACACAGAACTTTGCAATTTGTAAACATTCATGCTGCTTGAAAAGGCAGTTTTAGTAACTATACTCCAAGGTCTCTGGTTTTACATTATTCGAGGTTAACCCACTTCCCACAGGAATCATATATTTCCAGTTGAACAATCCTATGTTGAAAGAAATAATTCAGTAATCAACAAGTTAAGAACTGACCTTCTTCATCAAGCCCTGCAAGTATGTTGTAGGTGTAATATGGAAAGAATCTCCTGTAGTAGAGTATTGTAGATAGCATGGCTGCTATGGCTGTAGTAGACATCTTCTTGTGGTGTTCATGTTCATACATCTAGTCAAAAGACAGTTCACAGAGAAAGGTGCAGTTTTATACATAGAATGCATCAACATAAGTCACACATATGGTATCCAACAAAAGTGAGTACACCTTTCCAAATACATTTAGCTAGGGTGTACTTACTTTTGTTACAATCACTTTAAACAATGTCCTTATGTGTTGGTGGTTTTTCTTTACAGAATAAATAAGTTGATCCATACATCTATCACACAATGTCTTCTCTATCATAGCTGTAATGCTTGTGTTTATGATTAATTTATGTAAGAAGTTACACTGGAATTTTGAAAAGGGTGTACTCACTTTAGTTGGATACTGTACACCGTTAGTGGTATGGGTATCACAAGGATATCTTACTCTGTTCTTTGAGAATGTTCTAAGAAAAATGGCATTTATTCCATGCCAAATTTCTTCTCAAAGATATTTTTGGTATTAGCATTTGTTTCTCTCAGTTATCTTGCTGCTTTTAATACTTTGGAATGATCTTTTGATCATTTACATGTATACAGAGACCCTGTTGTAAATTCTAATTTCAATGAATTTTAGATACATGTATTTAGGAACACCTTAGAAACAAACATATCCACATAGCTTAAACTGATATAGCAATGATATGAAAAGTGGCATAATTCATTACGCATGTACCTTAAGTCTGGCACCAAGAACTTTTGTCAATGTAAGCACATCACCATGGAAACCTGCGCATCCAAGGACTGTTCCTTCAGTTCTGCAAAAGCAAACACAATCACCCACCCATGTGCATTTAATGTTGAATATACAGATATACATCTAAAGGAAAGGTTCATAAATGTTCATAGAGACTCTGCTACTAAAACTGGATTCCAGGCATTTCCCATACAAGTAGTTCTTGTGTGTTTGATTGTTGTTAGCCCTTAACATTAATTTTATTATATTCCAATAATTTAATCCATGAAGAACTAACAAGTGCACTTTATGATGTTGTCTAAACTTATTTAATACAGACAGAATAAAGCAGACTCGTTTTCTTCCGTTTGTTTTTCTTTCTTTCTTATTTCTTTGTCTTTCACTGATAAAAATATTGCATCAGGTTCATTGTACAGGTAGGTTTGGAAAACCTGAAAATGATGAAATCTGAAGAGCCTATGAATCTACATCACATTCAAGCTGATACTTTTGTAATCCTTAGTTTCCTTGGCTTACTTACAGTTGGTAAGTCTTTGGACTGTCCCTGGTGTGTATTGAGAAGCCCTCACTCAACCTGGTATCTGAAGCAATGATTGCATAGTCATCACCAGCCATCGCCATAATAGTTCTGAGGGAACAAACGGAAATAAACGTAATAATTTGGATTTAAGTGGGAAAGCTGGAAGATGGGAACTTCTTGCTTTTCATTAATGGAAAAACACTATTTTATTCATTTTTTTTTTTTCTATAGGGTCTAGACTAATAAACCCCACCCCTCATGCCCGACAGTTTTCTAATGGCTTTGCCATTGAGTATCGGGTGCAATTCACTATTACGGTGTATGTGAAAAAACATATTCACTGAAAATGAATGAAATTGCAAGATGGTCATCAACATGCATACATTAAAATTCTGATTTTAACAGCACAGAAAATAAAAAATCAGAAAAAACAAACACAAACAAGAAGCAAAAAACTGTCACAAATATCTGACATTTTGCCTTTTCAATTCCTTCGAATGTCGAAAAATTTTTTCAACATGGCACATGTAACCAAAAATTACAAGATAAAACAGTACATAATGACTGCAGCAAACCCAGGGAATAAGGGACCATACATGCGTGCTGTATTCATTTGTGTGCAAGGCTGCAAATAAATGTAGCCCAGCACTCAGCAGCAGGGACAATCATGATCATGATGATGATATGCGCAAGAAAGAAAAAATTGACAAACCTCTTCCCAAAATACCCAAAATTTTCGTAGGGAAAGAAAAATCGTGCTGGATTTAAGACACGTCATTCAGTCAATAGTCATTAATGAGAACATTAATAAGTCTGGTGCTAATGGCTAATGCACTTTCTATCCAACAACTTCCAAGCTTGACGGAATAAAGCATACAGTCCCCCGGGGGGTCACTTCCATTGAAGAGCGGACAGCATCCACGAGAAAAAAAACGCTGAAAAAGGGTATTTTTTCAGGGGTAGGCGTGAACGCGAATAGAGTGTCAATAAAGCCCCCTAAATCACGATAATCTAAAATGCAAAAAGGGTATGTAATTTGCACCAACTGCGGGACCAACTTAAACAAGACCCATGAACGGAAAATCCTATAACGCCTGTGTAAAACATACAGTGAATACAGGATAAAAACGGCTCCAAACTTCCAATGGACCCCACTATCACTCTCAAGGTATGAAAATGGGAATATCCTTGTTTAGGGTATGAATATCCCAACAATTAATGAAATCCCTGTTTAGGGTGGGCAAATCTGGACAAACCCGGAGAATAAGGGACCGGGACGCGTGCACAGATTCATTTGTGTGCAAACAAATGCAGCCGGTGGCAGCGGCGGAGTCGGCGGCGAGGGGAACGATCTGTGAGTTTGAGAACATTTCTGGCAAAAATCAAAATGATTTTCACCACATAATCACACATCCGAAACTAAGCCAAGAGGACAATGTAATATATTATAGAACATACAAACTGTACATAATTACCTGATTAAAACATATTTTAAAGTCATTTTGAACTTGATTATGGACTTGTCACATAGATCTACCCTGACTTTTGGCTGTCTCTGCACATATGATTATGAATGGCATGCATGGCATGTGCGCGCATTCTGGTCCCCTATTATATTCTCCACAAAATCCATGTTTAGAGTGTCCCAGCGGCCTGCCCTTGAATCCTTGTTTAGGGTGCTTTTTTTATGACGATTCTCGCGGATGCTGTCCACTCTTCAATGGAAGTGACCCCCCCCCCCCCCCCCCCCCCGGGACACAATCGCATCGCACACACCACCGTGCTCTGCAAGCACCAGCCGTGCCAGCAGGGCAATTATTCCGGCAGTCTTCGGACATGGATATGAAATTGCATTAGCACCGTAAGTCTATTTGCTCGATCCAATACTTATCCTTGTTTTTCAACAAAACAACAGCAAACTAACTTGACCGGCTATGCCATAAACCTTACCCGCCATTGAATGTGTATGGATTGAATCTCTGTTGCTCAACTGGATGATAACTCGGGACGGTCTCGTGTCCATGTGGAATTCCCTGCATCTTGATGAGTTGATTCCTATGCTGCTATTTCCCCAAACTATTCACAGTATTCAAACATAAACATTAAGACACATAACACTGTCTAAAGCAAAGGAATTTCGTCAACTTCATGCATGCAAAATTAACTATTCTGATTCTATTCTGCCAGTCACTCACACACTGACGTCACTTTAGCGTAGATGGCGCTATAGATCACCCCCGTCCCATCCCACACACAGAAATAGAAAACGTCTTCTATTTCTGTGGTCCCAGATGCACAGAACTATAAAGACATAATAGTTCTGTGCTCTGCCCCCGTCCAGAGAACTTGCCCCCGTCACCCGTCAGCTCTGCCTGTCGTCAGAGACCTTGATTTGTCGTGACTTAAAACCCCCATTCCACAGAGAGCAAGACCGCTGAAAGACCACTGAAAGACAGAGACGTCGATCACTTTGTCGGATGGGGGGGGGGGGGGGGGGGGGGGGGGGCAAGACGACCAAGCGGAGATGAACCCACGGCTACTATTTGTACACACATCCTCACACATATGTATGTATGTATGTATGTATGAATATATATATATATATATATACTCCTTAACATGTTAGAAGTGATAATTCTTCATCAAAATATACGATGGGCCTATCAGATTATATTTGGTTTCCTTCGCTTGCCAAATTAATTCGCTGTCAAATACCATCCTGTATCAAATGCGAGCGAGCGAAGTGAGCGAGGAAAAATATATATACTCTTTTTCGTGGTTGAAGTGATTATTCTTCATCAAAATAAACGATGGGCCGAAAAGTATCTAAATTAAATATTTGGTCACCTCGGTTGCCCAATTCTTCTGTTATTCCAAAACGATCCCGTATAGATCTGAATATTATACGAGCGAGCGGAGCGATCGAGGAAAAATATACACTCTTTTTCATGTTATTTCGTCAACAAACCCCACTTAGACCAGTAAGCTATCCAAATATTCGGTCACCTTGCTTGCCGAATTCTTTTGCTTTTCCGAAACGATCCCGTATCTGAATATTATATGAGCGAGCGGAGAGAGTAAATGTATACACCCTTTTAGAATGAGTTTTATTTTTTCAATAAAATACACTTAACATATAAGATATCTAAATGATGTATTCGACCGCCTATTTGCCCAAAAGGCCTAACCATCCTGCGTCTATACGAGCGAGCGCAGCGAGCGAGGCAAATTATACACTATTTTTAATGGTAGAAGTGTTATTTCATCATCAAAAATACAATATCAGACTAAAGATATCTATTATTCGATCACCTATTTTGCCAAATATGACTCTATTTGGACACATCGCTTGACGTCCGAAACCATTCTGTTTCTACCAGGGCGAACAGAGCGACCGACAAATAATGCTATATTTTCTATAAAATGTAGATACCAGTCCGGACCAGGTGAAGAGCTGGGTAACTCGATTACTGGACGACCCTATCATCAAGGTACACTACCGTCGGTATACAGAAGGGCGCGCCACTTGCGTAATATCAAAACTTGCCAAGGATAACGAAGGATCGACCAAGAATACCCGACAAAGTACAACCGGGACAGCCCTGCCTGACCCGACAAGGTCCATCATTCCCCCCCCCCCTCCCCTACTTAACGTCTGCACAGTACCCAAAAGCACATCCTCGGAACCTCTCTTTGTCTTTCCGAAACTTTTTCTTCTCTTAACCTTGTCGTCATCGGGTTTTTTTTTTTTAACCCACTTTCTTCCTTTTTTCTCTCTCTTTTCCCTCTCTTTCCTCTCTTTTTTTTTTCTTTTTCTTCCTTCTCGTTTTTTTTCTCTTCTTTCCTTTCCCTTTTCTCTTTCCTCTTTCTCTTATTTTTCCTTTTTTGGGGGGTCCCCTTCCTTCTCTTTTTTTTTTCTCTCCTTTTTCCCCCCCATTTTTCCCGACGGCCCGCGCAGATTTAACGACGATATCCAGAGCAGTTGGGGGGGGGGGGTTCACACACCCCCCACACACACACACCCCCGCTAGCTACGGCCCTGTCTAAAACTTTTTGAAACGGTTCAAAACATGTCTTTCAGCGGTCTTTCAGGAAAATGGTCTTTCAGTGATCTCTCACTGAGCGCTCAAGGGTCTTACTAGTCTTACAATGACCTCTCGACCTCTTGTGTTAAATGGTCTGACAGAAATCTCAGTTGTTCTCTCAAAGTTCTTTCAGAGATCTCGGTCGGTCTGTCAGATGATCTTTCAGTGATCTTTCAATAGTCTTTTTGGTCTCTCAATGAACGCTGGGCGATCTTCAAGGTCCCACAGGGATCTCTGAGAAGTTTAGCAGGAAAATTACTTCTCAGTCTTTCCATGATCTTTCAAGGGTTTTTAGAGCCATTCCACAGAGACATTATTTTTCTCTGGTCTTGGAGACTGCTGAGAGATCTTAAATCATTGAATAACTAGGGCCCCGTTCCATAAAACTTGTTATCAGTATTTACTGCCACATTTCTATGACAAATTTGCCTTCAGCCAATCAGATGCAAGGATTTCAGTAGCTTATAACAGTTATTGCAACTTGTTATTGATAACAATTTTTATGAAATGGAGCCCAGTGGGTGTTGGGGACTGGGGGTCGAGGGGCAGCATCAGCCCCCTACCCCACAATTTTCACGACCAAGGTTACTGTAATTATACCAATGCAATGACAATGACTATTGTATTTCTTTTCTTTCTGTTGGAAATGAATAAATATGAATATGAATTTGAATTTGAATTTGAATGTGAAACAGTGCCACCGAAACGATTTTTTTTTTCAATATCTAGCCGACTGGACCCCTTTTTTTATAGCAGCTGGACCCCCCCCCCCCCGAACCTCCTACATTTGGGGGGGGGGGGGGTGGCACAGCCCTCAAAATATTTGGCTTATTATTGGTGACAATCAATTTTACCCTCCTACTCCAAAATACATGGTCTTTCAATTCCTCCTGAAATGCCACGAATGATGTGCACTATACAGTGCGTATCAAAAAAAAAAAAAAAAAAAAAAAAACGCAACAAGATTTAATTTCAAATTTGTGAAGATTGTGTTAGCTTTACACCAAAGTGACACGTTAAAGCCACATATCTCCTCTTTCCAGTGATATCTTATTTATTCATACACGGTCATGGATGGCTGAGTAATCATTCTTTTTGGACAATGGGGCAAAGTGGACTTGGGGCCAAGTTTTAGACACGGCTTAGAGCATCAAACTCATCAATGATTCTTTGTCGGAGAGTTGCAATGTCAGGTGGAGGGGTAATAAACACTTTGCTCTTGAGATTACCCCAACGAAAAAAGTCACAACAAGTCAGATCCGGAGATCGCAGTGGCCACTCCACATCATGATACAAGGCAATCACTCGATGTCCAAATACCTCAGCCAATCTGCCAAACTTTTGCCTGGTGACTTGCCATGAAGACAAGAATTTTGCCAGTGGCTAATTGATCAGTGTCATGCAGATGACAGGTTCCTAACCAATTTTGTCATTAGAGACGAAAGCAGCTTTTGGATGAACGGAAAGGTAACAACACATAATGTTCACCAGTATGCTCCCAAAGGTAATCCTCCTGAATTTAACTATGATGTCGACTTTAGTCGAGAAAAGCTGAATGTCTGGGCTGGACTTTGCGGAAACGGTTTGCTGCTGGGGCCTTTCTTCTTCCAAAACAACATGAACAGAAATGGATACTTACAGATTTTAAATGAACATGTGATTCCTGAATTAATGGGAAACTTTCCTATGCAACGAAGGGATGTGTTCAGACGCCTATGGTGGGCACAGGATGGCGCATCAGCCCATCGACTGGTTGCAGGAAGAAACAGATTGGCTGAGGTTTTTGGACAGAGTGATTGCCTTGTATCATAATGTGGAGTGGCCACCGCAATCTCCGGATCTGACTTGTGACTTTTTTCTTTGGGGCTATCTCAAGAGCAAAGTGTTTATTACCCCTCTACCTGACATTGCAACTCTCCGACAAAGAATCACTGAGGAGTTTGATGCTCTACGCCACCAGGCCCCAATGATTCGCAGGGCTGTGCGTGAGATGGAGAACGAGCTAATCTCTGTGTGGAAAGGAATGGGGGCCATGGGAGGCATGGGATGTAATGTTTAGAGAGAGACATCCTAAAGAAGACAATGGTATGTTGTGATTATTAATTCCATTATTCTATTTTATTAAGTTAATTTCTAGTAAGATGCCATGATTCTTGCTGTGTCTAAAACTTGGCCCCAAGTCCACTTTGTCCCATTGTCCAAAAAGAATGATTACTCAGCCATCCATGACCGTGTATGAATAAATAAGATATCATTGGAAATAGGAGATATGTGGCTTTAACGTGTTACTACTCACTTTGGTGTAAAGCTAACACAATCTTCACAAATTTGAAATTAAATCTTGTCGCGTTTTTTTAATACGCATTGTATATATATTTATTTTCATTTTAAAAATTCAAATCTAAAACCATTTATTTTCATAAACCTTTTAGAGGAAATAGATAGCGAAATAAAACCAAATCACTTTATCATATTATAGTACAGTAAGGGCTGCCGGGATAAGAAGGTGGATGTTAGCATGGTGGTGCTGATGGTGGTTTGCAACGGTGGTAAACCTTACCCACGTTGCGGGGCTAACTAGCTAACCTCCTTGTTGATCTTCTGCCTATCTTACTTATTCTCTTGTCTGGTCGATTTCTTGCTCCCGCCTCACCCCCCCCCCCTTCCTTCCTCCTCTCCTTCTCTCTCTCTCCCCCAGTCCACCGACCCTTCCCCACTCTTTCTTTCTTTCTTCCTTCCTTTCTCTCTCCCTTTTTCTCTTCACTTTGCGAAATCTCTGTTGACGATCAGTGAAATTAATTATAACTAATAATAATATGATGTTAATGGCTTATAGTGGCAATCAATGTTTCTGGCGTATATCCGTTTCGATGAGTGGGGGATGATCGAAATCTTTTGGTCAAAATTCCTAGCGCGAACTGCCGAACTCACACACGAGTACATCCCCCCTCACCCACACACATACTCTCGATCGGGACTTCCTATATCATAGAATTTTCACCTCTGATAAGTGCTCCATTTGAAATCTGATACATGCCCTTATTTACTTTTTATAAGTGCCCCTTTTCCTATCTAGTATGTCCAATTTCTCCATCTGTTAATGTAAGATAAGTGCAATTAGCGCCCTTTTTGTTTTCTGATAGTGTCCCTTTTCTATTTAGGCAAGTGCCTCCCACAACTTTACTTAGAAGGAATGGTTCCTCTGAAGTGAAGCAAAGGGGGTATTTTTCCCCTACTTTTTCTTTCCAGAGCTCGCTTGCTACGCTATCTCACACTTATGATATCTTACGCAAGGCACTTCAAGTGTGTTGTAACCATAAAGTCTTATCTACTCCTGATGGTATTGTGCTTAAAACCCCATTGAAATTGAATATTTTCTCTAAAAAAAAAGATCGGTCACTATGAGAGCTCACAAATGCACTGAAAACATTATAGCTTGGTCGCTATAAGGAAAAGTATATACAGAGCAAATGGAAGTAACGATGATAATTATGGAACACCCATAAAATGAATTTGCGGTAGCTGTAATAGGCCACTCTAAATATACGGCAAATACCATGGCCTTCAGCAAAAATACTTAGCATTTTTGCTCGCTCGCTTCGCCTGCTCGCAAATGAGTAAGACAGAGCAGTGTACAATTGCAAAATGGTTATTTTCATGTAAAGATAAAAATAGTATGTCGAAATGCCCCTTAAAAGTGTGTTAAATAGAATGTAAGGGTACATTTTCCTTCTTGCCTGTGTTCAACTTTTGGAAGCGCCCGTTTTTTTCCCAAAGTGCCCTTTTTCGCTGGTGCCCCCCCCCCTGCATTCACACCATCACCCATCTCAAAAAAGTGTGTGTGTGTGTTGGGGGGGGGGAATATATATATATGTGAGACGATTGAGAGAATATATGTTACCTGATCACAATATATATATATATATATATATATATATATATATATATATATTATTTCATCTTTTCTGTAATCATTATATCAATGTGATGCCATTGGATTTCTTTTCTTTCTGTTGGAAATGAATAAATATGAATTTGAATTTGAATATTGGTAGCTTTGTTGAAGTTCGTCCTAATTCCGAATGCTTCTGTCGTGTTATGTTTCCAATCTTATCATTACAGGATTTTATTTCATTATATTTGATCTCAATTGGTTCGATTCTATAACTCTCATTACTGCAACAACCTCAGTACAGTTTAATCTAGATCGTTATAAAGAACACTATTTACTCAGTTTAACAAGGTAATTTGCTGGCCCTACTTCTTTGTACTGTTTTACCCCTGATACAATGTAGAGTGCATTTCTGCAAAAAGGAAAGCTAGATTTTTCCAGCAATATCTCATTGAATAAACACAACTAAACATATAAAGAGGTGATTTCTTCTTCTCTTAATGACACCACATTCGTTTGCATGGAGCTGCATAGGAACAATCAAATTATGGCAAATTTAAATCCGCATTGGTAGTGATCAACACAATTAACGTCCATTCAATGACCTTCTCTTTTAAACTTTTAATCTGCGAGGGAGGGTGTCATGCAGAAACACTAGGCCTAAATATGGATCCGAATCTCATTTTAAAAAAAATTGCACAATATGTTCACTGATGTTCTTGAATCTTTGTTGTTGTTTTTTTCTTCTAATTAGTGAAATTGAATTTAATAACATTACTAATGACTTCTGTGCACAATTTGCTTATGGCATGACTCATTTAATACCTTTCATATATCTTTGACACAAATCATACCAATTTATCAGGACTTAATTATTTCTCGAGTAATTGGCAGGAAAAGTCGAATTTCTTTTTTAAGAAACACACTGTACAAGAAGGGGATTAGCCCTATCCCAAGGAGTTTGTTATATACACTGTGATGAGGTTTTGAACAAGACAACAACAAAAAATCGCCAATGCCATCATTAAAACCACATCCCATCATCACACCGGCGTAAATCCACTTTGAGGAGTGGGGGGATGATCGACTTTTTTTTGCCGATTTTTTTACTGTCGAACTCACACATAAGTATAAACACACGCCCTCACCCACCTGCACAGACCCCCTTACACACATTTCAATTTTTATCTTGCGAGCGAGCAAAGCGAGCGAGCCAAAAATTACCAATTTTCTGGTTTTCGTAGCATTTTTAAATAGAAATTCTAAAATATGATAAGCGAGCGAAGCGAGCGAGCCAAAAATAAACACTTTTCGGGTTTTCAATCGCATTTTCAAATGAAAATTTGAAAATACGACGAACGAACAAAGCAAAAATAACCGCTTTTCTGGTTTTCATTTGCATTTTCAAATAGAAATTCTAAAATATGATGGTTGTTTACGACAGATTAATAAAAATTATATTTAAAGATTAATTCAAATATCATTTCTTCCTTAAAAAGTGGGGGGGGGGGGATATTTGTACATGCCACCCCCCTCTCAAAAAGTGTGTGTGTGGGGGGGGGGGACATATCCCCCATCCCCCGGGATTTACGCCAATGCATCATCATCATCATCGTGGTGGTGGTGGTCGTCATCATCATCATCATCATAACCACCACCACCATCATTATCCTCATCCTTCTCAGCTTCAACATTTTCACCTCCCGTTTTTTTTTTTTTTTTTATCAACATAATAACCTTTCCCTATTCTTTCATTCCGAGTCCCTGCTAAAAAAAAGTAAACAAAGAAAAAAGTACCATGATATCCATGGTATTTTGACAAATAACCATCAAAACCATGAAAGTACATTGTACCAAGCAAGTACCATCAAATTACATCTGTACCATGATTTGATGGCAATTTCGTCAAATTAGCATGGGTATTCATGGTACAGTGGAAACTCGGTATAACGAGGTCCTTGGGACCATCAAAATTACCTTGTTATAGCAGGAATCTTGTTATATCAGGGATAAACAAGTGAAACGCTCTTGGCGTTCTCGCCTGCATCATGCAAATTGCTATGGCAGCATTCTTATTTAGTAAAAAATTGTGGTGGGAGCACATGAAGGGCGCTACCCCTGACCTTGACTTTGTGACTTGAAATAGGTTCCAAATGATTTGTTATACCTGGAAATCCCTTTCAAAAAGCTTCATGAAATTTGAATGAATACTACTTAACCTTAGGTAAAGCTTTTGCAACACAATTCATGGTAACTGATCTCAAATAAACCTTTGGCCTTGACTTTTTGACATCAGTGAAATTTGTTCCACATGATTTGTGTTACTTGATATCCCATGTAAACAAATTTCATGGAATTCCAACAAATCCTTTGAAAATGAGGTAACAATTAAAAAATTTAAAACTTTGGTTAAGTTTTTGAAGACATAATTTAAGTTTATTGACCTCTAATGACGTTTTACCTTGATTTTGTGACCTGAAATTTCTTTCACATGATCTTTGATACTTGATAAGCCTTGTGTACCAGTTTCATGAAAATTGAACATAAACTTTTGGAATGAGAGTATTTCTCAAAATGTTGACGCCGTCGCCGCCGCCGCCGTCGGAAAAGCGGCGCCTATATCTCGCTCTTGTTACGCAGGCGAGGCAGAACAATGGAATAATAAAGAGCTGGGACCAGAATATTACCTTGTTATATCAGGAATATTGTTATATCAGATCTCTTTATACCGAGTTTCCACTGTACTTATTCTTATAAGGGGACTGGGCAGGTACTTAAAGAATCCTTCGTAAAACTTTGTTTACAATAAATTAGGGTTATTTTTGTTTGCAGTAGCAAATTTCTTTCATCTTATAAAATGGCCTTTTCATTATAGAGGAATTAAACTAAACATATTTTCACACCCACTTTCTAAAAAAGAGGAGAATATTTCCTATCTATCACCACTTGGCAAAAGCAAAGCTCTAAACGATATATCGTCCGTTCGGAGTCAGAAGGGCGTTAACTCGATCATATCATTTTATACTTAACGCCCTTCTGGCTCCAAACGGACGATATATAAAAGAAAATAAACCAAACCATGGCACATTCACTTCATGACACAATTTTTCAAATGAAGGTCCATAAGAGTAATAGGAATTCATTCAAAACCATCTTATCTTCCATTGGTGTATTTGGTCTGTAATGCTGGAGAATGCGAAAAGGCAAGTTGCTAGGGCACTTTACCATTTATGTCACATTCTTATTTTCAGGTTAAAAAAGAAGAATTTCCATTTATTATATGCCCCTACCCTTCCATAGAAATAGGGAAGTATACAGTGGCGCCGGAACGTTCTGATCAGACAAAACATTGGAGGGGCAAGCCATTGTGTGTTAACAATGGCTTGCCCCTCCAATCCTTTGTCTAATCAGAACGTTCCGGCGCCACTGGAAGTATAATAATTCCTCAACGACCTAACCTAAAATAGGGAGAGCTAACAGTGTTTGCCTTCGCCTCGAGGCGGGATGTCACTGTCCTCAGCCTCAGAGGTCCATAACCCAGCCTTGTAACATGCATGATGACTCGGTGTCTAGGTGGAGGCTGGGCTAAGGCTGCAGTATTTTAAACTTCTTTTGCAGAGTTTTCCCTACCTCTCCTCGGTAGCACTGTTCAATAACTACTAACTTATTGACTATCTGGTGGATAATAATTGTTACTAACCATCTCTGCAGTGTGCATTATTTGTATGATAATATGGTTAATTTATTTTTTTTTTTATTAATTTACTATAATTTGTTCAGCATATTTGCATGATGTAACTAAATATTGACATTAAAAATAGCAGTTTGAATTCTAACACGGCCTCAGCAGTTGGTGACTTGGCCTTAAGGCCTCTGCTTTTGATGATACGGCCTTAACTCCAACGCTCATTGCTAATTAAAGGTCTTTAAACACTCTGCATGCGTTATGTGCTATATTTCATCTCTATTTTTATCACTGTTTTAGTTTTTGTCTACCATTTATTTTATGTGAAATGTATGGACCTTCATCCTGCAAGCCAGTCAAAATAAAAACTTCACTTTTCAGCACACTTTCTTTTGTTCAATTCAGGGGGCAGAAAATTCCCAAGGCATTTATTGGTCACAAAAATTTATTCACAAACTTATCCAACCTGGAAAAAAAGATCCAAACTCATATGAAATTTTAACAACGTATTAATTATGTTTTTCACAACATGGGAAATGCAATGTTAATTTGTTCTTCTTCATTTTCTCCCCAGAATATTATCAAGCAGAATAAAGAAAACAATAACGATGAGGTAATAAAATATGACTCAATATGTCCCAATCAAAATTTTCACAGAAACCTGACAACTTTATAGTTACACTCTTTCAGTATAAGCTGTTGGGACAGGGGAATCGGAAGACTTCACATACAACGTTTTCTTTTCCTTTCATGAAGAGTAACTGATATCATTCTCATCAAGTAGATGCTAATCTATAATGTCCTTTTATATTGGAGGTAGAGCCTTCTCGAATAATGTTGCTCACATTAATTCCTCATGTTCTGCCTAGGTAGTACTGCAGCTTGGTACGGTCATGGTATAATGAGAAATACTGATAATGCACTACAATGGCATATTTAAAAAAAGGATGTCTAAGATACTGACATTTTATTGAAAATTTTCACTAAATATGTTATTGATTTTTTTTTATTACTTTTCCATGAGCATAGGCATTACACACAGCAGCAGCGGCGTCAGGCAAGGCACAGAATGATTTACAGCTAAAACAAGAGTTACTCTTTCAAACATAGGCTGATATATAAACAAAAAACGCTATACATCAAATACTGAATATTTGATAGTTATTTACTTAAAAGAAGAAAAATATAACTGACTTAAAGACCTACAACAAACCACCAAATTTTACTAGAAAAACGTGCCTAAATATGACTGTACAGTACACAAAACTTATCGAATCCCCCAATTTACCTGAAATAATCTTACATGTTTAAAAAGTCTACATTTGCTCGTACTTACATTCCTCACTATCTAACGAAAACTACTATAAAAATAGAAATGAAAACTCCAAGACACAGTTACTGGCAGCAGTAATAATATACAATGCAAGAAGAAAAACAACTGTGTGTCGTGTCATCTACAATAAGCAGAGAGAAGGGAAAGAAGATCTACTACATACTAGTAGGAGACGGAAGCAACAACTAAGTCTGTGGTCTACTTCTACTACATCTACTGGTTAAAAGACGAAGCTTGAAAAAATACTATTACAAAGCCTACTCATTTTTTTTTCTTTATAAAATTTGTCCTGTTGAAAAAAAGATTTGTGTAAAAATATCAAACATTGTTATTCACAACTCTTTTTTCATCATAATTTTTTTCTTTAAACTTTTAACAGATGAAAATAATCTGTAGAAAATAGCACCATTTCATAAGGATCCATTCAATGTCACTCAGGGGATTTGGATCCATAAACTACTCTTAAAAATGATAGTTATATAAAATAATACAAACAAAGTTCGACAATCACTCTTGATGAAAGGGTGTGTGAGTGTTGTTGTAACCTGGAAGTTATCCAGGGGCAGCTGCTAGTCTACTACTCATGGGATGAACCGAAACTCTTTTCTTTTCAAAAAGCAACATACTTTTCTTTGATTTTTTGGTACCGATCTCTTCTTAAACATCTTATCATCGTCGCTTTTTCTGATGCCGATGTGTTGTAGTTCTGCTACCACTAGGCACATACGTGTTGCTTGCCCTACTGCTAGTTGAAACACGCGGAACCAACCGTGTAGCCAAACTTCTGGTTGCGTCTCCCGAAATCGAGAGGTGCAAAGTCAGAAATAGGAAGCTGATGAAGCTTTGATGTATTAACTTCTAAGATAGTCTCACCAGATGAAGGCTTATTCTGTAAAAGATCAAAATCATAATTTCTTTTTAAAATCTTACTCAGTTCAACAATGTCTCTGCAAATTCGGCACCCTAGCTTATGCCCACAAAGAGAAATATCTCTACCACTCACCTACAGGAATCACATGGTTCCTGCTTGAAGTCTATGGGAATTTTGTAATTCTGTAATAGTCAACAGGTTAATGAATACAATGTACTAACAAACTTTAAAAGATGACAGTAATTTTAGATCCTGAAATAAAACGATTGCCTAAAAGTACCTGATTTATATGTTCCGTGTAAACAGGAAATAATTCCAATTAATCCAATTCAAATGACTCTAATCAAATCTACCTTGCACTCGTCTTTGATGACCTTAGGTTGATTGAGGCCATCGAATGTGAATTCTTCATCGTTGGCAGCTAAGAGTCTGATGGCATTGTCAAAGCTATCTGCTGCCTGGTCATACCATGCTACACTATTCACACACGAGTATGTGAACTTCTGTGTTGCCTTGGAGCTCAGCAGACGTAGGAACGTCAGTTGGACAATGCCCCCTTGGTAGGAAAACTGAAAAGAAAGTATGGGGTTATGAACACTGACATAACTCTAACCAAATAGCTTCTTGCAAGTACTTGCATGATTTTAGATGGGCTTATTTTGAAAGGGCATGGCATGAAGCAAAGCAGAGCTGAACGGAGTGCTGGGCTTAGCTCACTTTTTCAACACAAGCCCCTCCGCTTGTCTCAAAAGGGTGTGATAACTAGACTTTCATATCAGCCGTTTCATAATAAGCATAACAACATAAATCTATATTTGTACATCATTAATTATCAAATATTTTGTGATGAATATAATAAATTACAAAAATAAAGAAAATATTTTTCTTTGCATGAATAAAATAAAGAGATATGCTATCAGTCGTTTTGTAATAAACACAATAATACAAATCTATTTCTATCCTTATTTTGTACATAATTATTTAACAATATTAATTAATAATCAATATCATAAAATATATCACAAAAATGTTTGTTAAATAATCGTGTAAATAATCATAGTTTTATAATACTAAAACAACTGATGTATAAGTCTAAAGTTCTGTCAAATAATAACAAACAAAATAATTATATAGATTCATGTTACTATGTTTTTATTACAGAATAACTGATATACAAATCTAGTTGAAACACCCTTTTGAGACAAGCGGCGGGTCTGGTGTGGAAAACGTGCATTGAGCCCGGTGCTTAGCTCTGCACCACACCCTTTCAAGATAAGCTTTTCAGATGTGACTAATACTTGTCTCTATCCCAACAATGCATCAAAGGCCATTAAAGATCATGCTGTGTTTGAAATTCTCCTTCATGAAATTTTCTGTAAATTTACAGAATTTTAATGCCATGTTGTGTTAAGGTCAACTTACCTCTTTTCCTCTCAAATTCTCCAGGAACCACTCTCCTGGAACTGCTTTACGATATCCTTTTACTTCCGTCTGAAATGACATAAAAATATATATTACACTCTCATACAAAAAATTAGTCACAAAAAAGAATAATTCCAGCAAAGCACTCATACTGAAATTAAAGGAAAAGAGAGAAAGGGGAAAAATGACAAAAATATAAATAAATAGGTAAATAAATAAATAAATTAACTAAATAAATACTGTACAAATAAACAAATACATAGATGAATAAATAACATGTATTGCCTGCATATCACATTTTCTATCAAACAAAATGGCGTAATATGAACAGACATTTTTATAAAAGTTCCAAAATAGATATTTCATGGTCTAAAAGCTACCAAAAATGTTTAGCAGCTGAGATATGTGTAACTGAATGAAGATTTTGATGTTTGACTACATATAGATATAAAGCATGCATATCCCTCATTACCACATGACAATGATATTGTTGTTGTTGTCTGACATGCTTGAGAAACAATGATGTATCAGTGGAAGGAATATCCATACTGCCTCATATGTGGTGCAAATCTAGTACTTGGTGCAGATCTAGCCAACTTTCACTGTGTAAATATACACTTTTCAGAACAATATTCACCAGAAATGTGTTAGTGTACTAAGAAAATGTACATTGGAGCCATCGATCAATCATTCTTTCATCAATTTATATTCATTTTGGTCATGTACAGCTAAATATATAAGCTATACAGCACACAGTGGATTACACAATTCTCCTTTAACTAAGATCATCGAACATACATCAAAACTATGAGTACAAAAAGTGAATTTGAGGCAGAATGAATAGTCCTATTTATGATTATTCTGGTGGAATGAACAGAATTAGCGACATAACTTATTTCATGTCCTGAAGAACACCCGAATGGGGGTCACATTCATGCAAAGAACTTTGTTGTAGTTTATCTACAATATCTAAAATGAGACCCTCCAACAATGGAGGGATAGTAAAAATAAACTATTGGTGGCAGCAGTGGGATATTCATTGATGGTGGAAAGAGATCATAACATGGGAATTCAATACTGTTGTAGTAGTTTAATGAAATAGTTTTTCATGATTAAATATTTCATGTGGTGAGACACTTAATACCACTGACACCTTGTGGAATAAAGCCATAATTCAAAGGTACCCTCTTCATAAAAAACAAATGATGTTGCAGCTATATCATAAAGTTATTGATACTGTGAATGATATCCTAGAAACAGAATATACAGGACAATCCCTAGGAAACATAAAACCATTCAGAAGAAAGCCAGAAAGCATCATTCAAGAACCATCTTAGCCAAGCAGAAAGCTGCAAGTGCTGAGCCAATTACATGTAAGACAAAACAAACAGAAAGACTTCCACAAGACATATATTTTGAACGTCAGCAATTCCTGGTTTCATTAGAGAAAGTTGATTGGAAGCTGAAATATACTAAATGTCATAAAAAATTTGAATAATTATGATCCCCTCCATTTGAAAATTTTGAATCAGTGTCATTGGAGATTAGAGATTATTTTTGATGCATTATGCTGTCACAAAATATAAAATAGAAAACAAGACAAAGCAACTTCTATAAAACTTTGACATATTTATCAAAGTGAGCCACTAAAAAGCGACAAACCAACCATAATATTCTAGAACACACACAAATGTCACAAGGAAAAGAATCTGAGAACTTCTGATCAATGAAAAAATAAATGTTTCACAAATTCAGAAAAATATATGGTGTCTTTACTTAATAGCATCAAGACAGTACAGCCATGGAGATAATTTTGAATCATGCTTATGTATCTCAGTATCACTTGCTTGAATTCATAGTACTGTTGTATGTCAACTGGCAATAATACAAAATGAAATGATTCCTTGAGTCATGTCATGATTTAATTTAACTTGATTAAATGATCAACAGATTAAATCATTCTGCTGAGTTAGTTAATTTATAGTGAGATATGAGAAATTAAACATTAACAATCATTCATTTAGACCATAACACTTTAATACAATGTATTAGTATGAAAAAATATGTCATTATTTCAGTATATTACATGTACTTGTTGAATGTATTTGAAATTATGAATATGATTGATCTTCATTATTCTGTCACATAATGTGCATAATTTTGTAAAAAAAGAAATCTGTAAGTATTGCAGTAAAACCTCAATCGCTCTGTTCTAAATCATAATAGCATAGGCATTGACATAACAGCCATTTCTATTCAACATTCAACAAGGCACATATTATGACCATTATTTTCTTAAATAAAGACCAGAAAATGGAAAGACAGAATTAGCTGAACATGACAATGTAAGACAAGAACAAATGAACATAATAGAACATTAATATTAGAATTTGTAAGTACAAAATACCGAATTTTCTTCCGTGTAATTGTAGAATTGTAGCTGTGGATAAATAAGACAAATGCAGGGGGAAAAAGCAGAAGAAATGCAAGAATGGTAATGGTTGTGAACACATACAAATCTCGACAAAACATTACAAATGATAAATCTAGAATAATGCTGGTTTTAAAGCAAATGTCCAGTAGCAGCAGAAAGCCAGTGAATTGGAATACCTTTTGCATATACTTGTCATTATGAATATGAGGGGAAGGCGGGAATATAGCTTTACGTTTGAGGCTTCCTTTCTTTACTGAAAATTTTTACTGAGGGTACTGCAGAAGCTTATAAAGTGGTAACATTTCAATGTTCTAGCAGGTTTCATAAGGTGACTTTTAATATTAATAATAAAATGATAAGCCTTCAATGAATGAAACTGGAAGATGGAGGCAAATTATGCCTTAAGATAACTTAAAATAATAAGCTTCAAGTTCAACAGAAAATGCCTTTTGAAAGTTTATTTCTTACTAAAATAGCATTAACTGCATTTAAAGAAAAATGACATACGAATTACATAGCTCTTGTATGTCAGCATCAATAATAATGCATCTACTTTTAATTTTCTCCTTTTATAAATGAACCTGAGCTCTGTACCTGTAGTAATTTACAGCAAGGAAATTTCCAGCATGTGAATTAAAGCAAAGGTATGCAAAAGAAAAGCACTTCTAGGAAATAAATTCTAGCCAGCAGCTTTGAATTATTGATGGCTGCAGCAAAAATGATAGGAGAGATGGGCAGCACCTATTTCAACTTACATGACCAGTGGTGTTGTCAGGTGCTAAGCAGGTATCACCGCCAGCCGTCATATTACAGAATGCATAGAAGGCATCACAGGGCAACCCTCATTAGGATCAATCCAATAATATCCTTTCAAAGGAATTCATCAAAATTAGACAAAAGTTATTCAAGATAATTTTATGTTGGAATACTATAACTTGTTCTGGACTTCAGTTTGTGAGCACAACTGGAAGGGGAGGGGGGAACATAAAGGGCAATCTTGCTACGGAGCATGAGTTATCTATGGAAAGGTACTTTGAAGTCATGATGCACCAGAGGAATGATAGTCTTATGACATTACCACTCTTAGCATGTAATATACAAGGTAAAAGGCATCATGGTGAATACCACTTTTACAGAATTAAATACCAATGAAATGGTCCACTAAGGTACGAGTAAAAGGACTTGCGGATGGGTGCTATGTCTAGATCATGGGATGGGGGGGGGGGGAAGGAAGGAGTGTTACTGACCATCTTCGGTCTTTGGATGGCACATGAGGAGATCCTTGCAGGACGGGCAGGGTTGTTCTTGGTTCCATTGGGTTTCTTGATGCCCTCAACGTCTGTCTGCAGCTGGTCAAGCGACGAGAAGAGAACCTCCATAGCTTTGACATAGGGGAGAGGAGTTCATCAAAGCCAGGCACATATCTGAAAGGCATATCGGGTAGATCATCGATACCCTGCATCCATTACCCAGAATCTCATCAAGGAAGTCACCATCTGATGATAGATCATTGGGATCCACCTGTCGCTTTCTCCTCTTGGTGCCTCCGAAGGGATTGGAACTGGAAGTGGACAATGGGGTGTCCGCTGGCCGGTAGCTTCAAAGGTCTGGTCAGTGTCTGTGGAGGCGCCGGCTCCTGCACCTCCAAAACCAGCGCCGAAGTCTGGATACATATCTGGACGGAGTGTGAGCATCCCACGGTCCAACATGGCTTGGAGGTACTGAATAGAAGAATCATCAACGACAGAGATATTCGCTAAGGAATCTTTTAGTTTTCGATTGAGATAGTGATCAATGCTTTGGTTTTACTTATAATCATTAACTCTATCTTTCTGTTAACACTGTTCCTGGAATTATGAATATATCAGATTTTAGGTATATATTATGTTAACATAATGCTGAGTAGGGCTATCCAACGCTGAGTAGGGCTATCCCTCCGTCCTTTTTTTCAGTGAATTTTCATATGAATGTATTATTGTTATGTTTTTCTTTTTAATTTGACGGAAAATAAATACAATACAATACAATACAACATATAATCGTACAAAGTAAGCAATCCTTGGCACTGTCTTTATAAGCAAAGAAAAACAAATTTGGAGGAGCACCACCATTTTCAGCTGTACATACATTATGTAATAATACTCTTCTACCAAATTCCACCAATTAATAACACTCTTCCATCAAATACAACCAATACGTGACATAAATTTTACCTCCGCTGTTGCTGGCGGTCCCTGTAAAAAGAAAAGGAAAAAAGATAAATGACTGGAGTAATGTGAAATATTGTGTATCATTTAATCGAAATATGGAAAAAATTTTTAGCAGTATGAAATCACTTCATTTCACTAAGATTCCATTGTAACAATCTTCATATATCATAAAATTTCAATGAACTTACAGAAAATACTTTGAATAAAGGGAATAATGCATGCTTTCAAGAAAATAGCACACTAAAACCAACATCTAATGTAGGCCTACAAGAGATGTAGGCTATCATTGAAAAGCTGAGAATGAAATTATCTCAATAAATGACTTACAGGCTGGCCAGGAGGTCCCTGTAAATAGAGGAGAAAGAAAGAAAAAAGAAAGAGTCATTGATGACAAGAAGATTAAATCATTGCTTCATCTTTTATATTTCCATTTGCTACTTGGTAGTAATGGAAAATAACTTTGCTTTAAAAGTATTGCAACTGAATACATATCATTCCTATGACAAACATGATCAAATGTATTTATTAAGTCTTTGCCGACTGGAATCAAGTGGCCCCTGTATTAAAGTGTATGGGAACAAGAAAATTTCATAGTCAGGAGGGTCAATATCATTTGCAACAACATTACCAAAATGGGTGAGAATGGTAAAAAAAAAAAAAACACAACAAGACTCAATGTCTCAAAGACAGAGATTAATTCGAACTATGTGAGAGCAAGGAACGGGATTTATGATCAGAAAATACTTAATACTATTACTCAATTGTACTCCTATCAATATGCAAAAAATATCACAAATTTAAGAGGGATTCCTAGGCATGAGGTTTGATACAGAATGCAATGGTTGACTATGTTTGCAGGAATAAAAAAAAAAGGGGGTAGATCCCTCGATGGTTCTATTTTCAATAAATGAGAATGGATGGATGATGATACTCACTGGTGCTCCTCTATCTCCTTTAATACCAAAGTCTCCGCGCTCTCCCTTAGGACCTGGTAAACCATCTCTACCCTGTAACATATAAAATTTCAAAAACATATCTATATCTCTGTAGAATATGATTCTAAAACTGAAAAATGAAATAAGTAGTAGGAGTTGTAGAAAAGCAGAATTATAATGTTCATAATTATAAAAAATAATACTGAAAGTAACAATCAAATATGAAAATATATTGATACCCCAAATTTACATTTACTGAGGCAATTACTCAAAACTTTTACAAATATCTGAAGGACAATCCCTTTCCCGGTGAGAAACATCCTAAAATGCAATCATTCATGTTGTATTCATTGTGATATTGAAATATTCACAAATATCAAATACCTGCAAATTTTGCATGTTAATTACTAATTACCTGGAATCTTAGTAGGCCCTTGCAATGAATTTAAACAATGCACATAAGCAATGGAAAAGAGAAGAGGAGACTTTAACTTACCGGCAAACCAGGAGGTCCTTCTGGTCCCATCACACCACGAGGACCTCAGAACCCTAGGAATCAAACCAAATTAAAAGCAGAAAATTAGAAGCCAAGACATTCTAGGAAGGTCACAACCCAAGAATAGTACAGGATTCATGTATAACGTCATTGCCCATGACTTTCAAAACCTTCACCTTCTTATCACATAATTATATGAAGTAAAAATGGAGAAATATACTGGTATTCAACAGATGCAGATAGGAAAGGAGAAAACTAGAAATAAAGACATCATAAGTATGTCACAAATAAAAAAAAAATACGGAGGAATCCACATATTTTTAATATACAAAGTGACTGACTTTAATTTAATATCCTATCCTACTGTTGTTGTTTTTTTTGATGATGTAATATGTCATGTATACTACACACATAATCTTTATCATTAGAATATACTTACAGGATCTCCTTTAGGTCCTTGAGGACCAGATTCTCCTTGACTTCCCTTGTCTCCCTTTTCTCCCATTGGTCCAACCTCTCCAGTTCGGCCAAGGAAACCACGATCTCCCTGTCAAATCATAAAACAATTCCAAGCCATCAAACATGTTGCATGTAAACTATGATTTCCCTGTCAATTAGGAAAAACTTCCAAGTCTTTAAACAAAGACAGAACAAGAGGTTACAGAGTCCACATATCCAAGACTTTTCGTAGAAGAGGAACAAATTGTTTTCAAAGTTTACACCATTGATTGAACCCTTTACATCTCGCACTCCAATACAGTTCCACAGCAGATACCAAAAACAACAATAGCAATTATGATAACTGTTGTTTGAATTGCACATTGCTGTTATAGGTCATTGATCAAATTATAGTAATTTATCAACATTTTTTACCATCACCAGATGAAATGACATTTTAAAACTAAGTGAAAAATGAGATAAAAATCAAATATGGGGTTCCTGAAAACAATAAATAAGTAGGCCTAGAGAAGGAATTGATAAGATTTTTACCTTAGGTCCACGTGGACCTGCGTCGCCCTGTGCACCAGTAGGTCCTTGGATTCCTTAGAAAGAGAAAAAGAAAAGGAAAAGAAAAGGCCATCACAGTTTCTAGCATGTCTTTTATTTTGTTTATCTTTCAACCAATAAGGGGGACTTAAAATAGTTCAAATTCATTATAACATGTGAACTTGCTAAAATTGTGATTTGCTATTCCTAAATAAAAGAAAAATAATATTAATGTTCTTAAAACAAGGTAAAGATATGAATCCTAGTACTCAATAAAAAGGTGAAAAGACAAAAAAACAAAGAGTGAAACAATACATAGCACAATGAAATTACATTCCTCTGAAATACAAACCATGATAAAATACCATTGAAGACATACTATGACACAAGTCTGGTGATAAAACTGTATTTATTCAAATATTTTAGTAGATTATTTACCATTCACTTAAGGAAAATCTTCCCATATCTTCCAAAAAAGACATATATGTATGACATGTAATAAATACAGTCAACTCTGCATAAGTTGAAGTCGCATAAGTCGAATAGTCGCATAAGTCGAATAATCGCCTAAGTCGAAGGTCTGTACTGGGTCCCATTCTTTTATTTTCTATTATTTTTGACCCCTCATAAGTCGAATTTTCTCTAATCGAAAGCATTTTCTTCAGTCCCAAGAAATTCGACTTAGGCAGAGTTGACTGATGAAGATTTGAGAGCAGTACTTACAACTTGACCTTGAGCTCCAGGTGCACCTGGAGGTCCTGGTTCTCCTGGGCCCCTGGAAACCGGAACAACAGAGAATACGAGAAAGGGAAAAGATAAATTTGAGTGCTGGGCATGCAATCGCATTGTAAAGGGAAGTGTCTAGAAGCTACTGAAAATATCACATAAGAATAATTGTATGCTGAAAGGTTTGGAATCATAAAAATGATAAAAAGTGACTCAATCTTGCTGATAATCATAGAGTGAAAAGTACTAGCCCACGAAAGTGAAAATAGGACTATACATGTGACAAGGAAGAAATGGTCCAAAGTTTTAAGCCTTTCCTCTTCAGATATGGAATGTTTCAAGAGCTATCCTGACATGCAACATCGATTATCATGATATTCTTCCACATGGGAATATAAATTATGATACAAAATGAGAGAAAGTTCTAAATCATTTTGATCTTCAGAAAACTTAGCCTGCTATTTAAAAGCTATCTTACCTCTGGACCAGGGAGACCTCGCAATCCTGGTGGTCCCTGAGGACCTTGTTGACCCTATCAAGAAAAATGATAAAGGCATGTTATTTTGTCCTCTTTACTTCTTCAACAACAAACTTCATATTCATCACAATATTAAAATAACACTTAAGCTGAGCACCTTGCCCTCATATGTAAGTTACGTCCCTCCTTGGACGATCACTCACTAGATTGTTATCCCACCACTGCCACCATGCCAATATTAAAGGAAACACCAGGCGATTTCAGGAGAGTTTGCACTTCCATGGTGACTTTATTAGATGTAGTAGTAGCATTTATAAAGTGAGGCACATATACAATGTGCCTCCAGAGGGGGCCATATTACATCAATTGTGATATCTACAGTAGATCATAACATCACTGTACGGCGCATTTCAATGCGCAAACATACATTACAATACAAGTGAAACAAA